>VZZY01018386.1:0-15772 GCA_013400335.1 Eurystomus gularis
CATAACATTCATTTAGTCCTGTACAGATTACTTCAATCTTTTTGAAGTATACCTCAGATTCCATACCTTCAATGAAGATCATTTTTTATCACCTAAATTACCTCAGGTTTTCCCTCCAAAATGTCACCTCTGTCCCCCATGACTTACCCTCACCATTTCCCTCCAAAATCTTAGTTCTCTCCTCTAGACATTACCTCAGTTTTTACCCCCAAATCTCCCCTCTCCATCCCTTTTCAGTCACTTCACTTTTACCCCCTATAAAACTCACTGTCCCCTCCCATTTACCTCAGCATTTCCCTCCAAAATGCCACCTCTGTCCCCCCGACTTACCATCACATTTTCCCTCCAAAATGTTCATTCTCTCTTGTAGACATTACCTCTGACTTTACTAAAAAATGTCCCCCTCTCTGTCCCTTTAGGCTTCTTCAGATTTCTCCCCTGTAAGACTCACTCTGTCCCCCCTCATTTACCTCAGTTTTCCCGCAGAAATGCCACCGCAGTCCGGTGCTGTCCTCCGGGGCAGCTTTCTGCACTGCAAAGTGCCTCCCCACCATGCCCAGAGTAGGCTCTGCATCCCCCCACAACGACCGACAAATCTGGTCCAGTGAGCAGACCACACGAACTCAAAGCAGCTGTCCCCCCAGTCTTACCAAATGCAGGGAAGATTTTGCATCATGGTCTGTGGCTATGTTAAATTATAGGGAATATCAGCCTTTCTTTAGCAATCCCCTAGCCTTCCCGAGGCCCCCAAAGACCTTCTGAGCTAGAAACTGGAGGCAGGACTCTAAAAGGAGGTCCCAAAGCCACTCTTGAACAGTGACCCTCTACTGCCTTTTTAAAGCACCCACATTTCCCCAGGCACCAAGCTATCTGTTTTCCAACTGCAGGTACCACACCACCCAGGCTAAGCTAAAGCCTGAAGCATCATCCTTTCCATGACCTACCTAACTTTCTGGCTGAGGCGCATCTCCCAGTGGAGCTGGACAACACTCCCAGGAGCACCCAGCCTCACTGGCCCTCCCTCAGCATTATAGCTATTAACTGAGAGCTAGAAAAACCTTGATGAATGTCCTACCCTCCCTCGGTAACAACTTCAGCAAAAGGTAAGCTCATTTATGAGGTCCACAACCCCAGAAGACATTTTAGGAACTCTTACTGTTTCTGGAAAACATTTACACCCAACCCGCAGCCCAGTATCTGTACCTGCTTGTTTTTCTCTGAAAGTTTCAACTTAAACATACCGAAGACTCTTCTAGTACCTCTCAGCTCCCTCACACCAGATTGCAGCACAAGTAGAAAACTCCCCTTGCTGCTGGGAAGCTACTTATAGGGATCTCAGCTGCATTCTAGGATGCTGGGAGCAGGAACCCTCACTGGCAGCACATGAGGGGCAATTAACTGCACATAGGTTAATCAGCCCAGCCTGATTTCTTGAGCTAATCAATTAACTTTGAATTTATATCGTCCTGGAGTTGAATTCTAAATAAAATATTTTAGGCCCTTGGCACACAAAAATACTGTCACTGTACAATATATAACCAGGAAGTCGTGGAGATTTTTCAGTGCTCTCGGTGTTTTTTAAGAAACAGCTTATAAGGAAGCCTCTCTTCTTCACCTTTCCCATGCAATGGTAGTAAAAAATGTGGAAAATTATTTATGCTGTTTCTAGGGGAAATAGATGCAGTTATCCCAGACAAAAGTGATGGGAGACAGGATTTTTTAAAAATTATTATTTCTTTGAAAAGAGAAAAGTTATTGTTGGCACAGCCTTCTTGAAAGAATTGTACGTATTTGACACATTCTTGTTTTTACTGGCTGGTGTCACACTTACTCAACAGCCCTAGTTGGAGGGGTAGGGGTGTCTGTGTCTCTCTTGTGCTATTTATGCATCAAGCCTTCAAGATAAGAGAAGTACTTGTTTTGACTTGACATTCAGCGAGAACGTAGACCAGAATACTAGTGTAGAGTGGGATGGTCAAAAGCTGATGATTATGTTCTGATAAAATTCATTATTTCTTAGATTCATTGCTTTCCTTTGTTATTGTAGGGCATTGCAACCGGTAGGTTTGGCAACTGCACCATGATTAGTTCACAGCCTTGCTACTGCCCTTGATAGGTGATCACCCTCAAGTAGACTTCGTGTCTTTTGAAGCAGGACTTTCTGTGGGCCTGAGATGCTGAATCAATCTGAATCTTCATATTTATCAATTTTAAAAGGCACATAACAGTAATGTTGACATTGAGGTTAAAAGTTTGTTTAATTTGAGTTCTATTAATGCATAAAGTTCCTTTATTTCCCTACTTTTGTTGTTAATGTCTGGAAGCATAAATCTAATGACATGGATACACCTAATTTTCTGAACCACATACTGCTTTAGCCTGAACTCTCACAGCATTTTGTTCCAATTTTTCATCTTCTGCTCTCTGCAGGAACACCACACTTCAGCTTCCTGTTGAACAAACAAGATGACTGGGGGTTACAGCTCATTTTGGGCAAAACCGTGCACACTTCCTGACTTCTCCCAAAGCCGGCTCTGGGTGGGACTGGGCAACACAGCAGGATCAAATCCTACAGGGATACCTTGACAGGTAAGGTGAAACGGAGGAACCTGGTGCTCCAGTCTGGGGATGGGGGGCATCAGTACACCCAGTATAGGAAATGGCCTCAAGTTGCACCCAGGGAGGTTTAGATTGGACATTAGGAAAAAATTCTTCTTCAAAAGGGTTGTCAAGGCCTGGCCCAGGCAGCCCAGGGCAATGGTGGAGTCCCCACCCTGGAGGGGTTGAAAAGACATGTAGAGGTGGTGCCAAGGAACGTGGTTTAGTGGTGACTCGGCAGTGCTGGGTTAAGGGTTGGACTTGATGATCTTCAAGGACTTTTTCAACTTAAACAACTCTAGGATTCCCAGTCCCAGGAGTAAGTCTGTTCTGGAACTTAGGGCCTTTGAAGTTCCTCCTACCCCTGGACACCTCAGCAGTCGTTCCTGGAGCTGGGCCCATCATCTGGCAAGGAACAGTCAGTCAGTCAGCTGGCTCCTGGAGTGAGGGGCTGCTGGGCAGAGGTGGACGCCACCAAAACTGATGAGCAGGGCACAGGACACTAGGAGAGGAAAGCAGCAGCTGGCTGGACAGAGGAGTATGGCAAGAAAGCTCCAGGCATGGAATGGGATAGCAAGAGAAGGACTGGGGCAGGGAGCCCTACAGATGCGGGCAAGGAAGCAGCAGGGAGGGAAGAAGAGAGGCAGCTGAAAGAGGGGGAGAGAGCAGAGCAGAGACCGACAAAGAAGGACAGGAAGTAGCACAGAGATGCAGGAAAAACCTAGGACAGGCAGCACAACACATCAAAATGGTGATGGGTAACAGGGCAGAGAGGGAGGAGGAAACAACAAGGACAGGGAACCGAGACAGCCAGTGATGGAAGGAAGAGGCAAGGACACACGCACACACCACAAAACAAGCCACATTGCTCCATGCTACAGGACAGAGAGAAAAGAGTTAAGAAATAGGCAGCTGGCAAAAAAGAGATCTGGAGAACTAAAGGAATAGCAATGTGTACAGAAAGAGGAAGGGGGGAATTCTAAAATAGGGTCATTGGGAGCCATAGACAGTGAGAGAGAGAAAGAACAAAAAAACAAGGGGCCATGGGGCAGGGTGAGGAACAGCAACAGTGTTGGCCAGAGAAAAAGAAAGGCAAAAGATCACACAGGCCACAGGGCAGAGAGGGAGGAATTGACAAACAGGGCCAGGGGACCAGGCACAAGATGATGTAGAATGGAAGAAGATAGCTGCAGGCTACAGGGAAGAATAAAAAAATGGGGATCCAGAGCCAGAGTGCTGGAGAAAGAAGAAATAGAAAATCAGGGAGCAGGAGCCAGCCAGAGAGACGTGGAGAAACAGAAAACCACAATGGGCACCAAGACAGAGGACGGCATTTCAGAAAGGGACCAGAAGCCCTACAGAGAGAGATAGAGAAAGGGAAGGTATCGATGGGCCACAGGGTAGCGAGGAATGAATTGAAAAGTAGGGACAGGGAGTCAGACAGAGAGCAATGGAGAAAGGCCCAGGGAACACACACGACATCTGCAAGAAGCTGCACAGCAGAGAGCGAGCAATCAAAGACTCGGGACAAGGAGGGGGAAAAAAAATTCACAGCAGTGCAGGAAAAAGAGGGTGCCAGGTGAGGGGTCTGAGGTCGACGCAGTCGATGACATCCCCAGGAAAGGAATGGACAACCACATCCTCAGCATGGCCTCTGGGAAATGGAAAGAAGAAACAGCACCGTTACTACCCTAGCTCACCCCCTGGCCAGAGCCAGAGCCCCCTCCTGCAGGGGCTCCTGGAGACACATCGAAGGCCAGCTTGCCACATCAGGACAGGGCTTGGCGGTGATCCGGGCCTACGGGACAGGTTTCAGGGGGGCTTCTGGAGCTGGGGCCACCCGCATGGGGCGAGCCAGGCCGCGGGGGCTCAGGGGGTGCTCTGGTGTGTTGAGGAGGCGGCCGGCGCCTGCGCTTGGGGGACGATGTTCCCCTCCTTCCCCTCATCCCTTCCGTCAGCCCCCGGGAACCTCGCCGGGGCTGCTCCGACCCGGCTCGCCCCGAGCGCACCAGCAGCCTGCTGCAGCGGGAAGTGTGAAACTTCCCGTCCAGCCAGCCCCGGACGGCCAGGAGACACCCCTGCACCCGCCGAAGGGGCTCACCTACCTCACCGACAGCCTCGGTCGCCGCCGCCGGACGCCCGCCCTGCACGCCGCCATCTTGCCCCAGGCACTCCAGAGGGCCTGCAAAGGTCAGACGGTAGAAGCTGCCATCTGCAGTTCTGGCCTGTGCCGTGCAGCAGCCCCAATGGCCTTGTAAGCCAAGTAAGCAAAGCTGTAGAAACAGCCACAGTCAATACCTTTTCAAGAAATACTTTCCAAAAGAGCATGCTGGCCCTATCTGTGCTTCTCACCTGCCACAAGTGCCTCCAGCAGCTACATCACCCCAGGCCCACAGAGCTGGCACACAGAGCTTGCTGTGGGATGGAGATGTTATAGGGCACATTAAATGGTGACACTCACCTGCAATTAGACTCCCTGTTCTCACAAAGGGGATAATTAGCATGCCCCTAATTGCCCCTACTACTTCTGGTGCTGTAAAGGTATTGCTAAAAAGAATTAGTTTGACTCTACCAAGGAAGAAGACAGTCTCTAAGTGCTTAAAGACTGTTTTCTACACCTTCAATGCCAGAGGTTGCACAAACAACATGGGACAGAAGGAGAAAAAAAAAGTGGGTTTAAATGATGTTAATTTAAGAGCAACTTAAAGCACTGCTCTGCATAAGGTGCAGCAGTGAACAGAAATAGCCAAAGTTGGCTTCAGGTGCATACAGGTCAGGCAAGACATGCTTACTCCTTCCCTCTGGCCTTGCCATCCTCAGGTGTGTGGTGGCTGTCGCTGGTGCCGGTGACATGGTGAAACTGTCCCCAGGAGCCTCCCAGGTGTCCCACTGCTTTTGCAGCTTTCTGCTTGGGAATGACCTAGCCCTGTCAAGATGGTCTACAGAGCCCTAAAAATTTCAGGAGATCATTTGCAGAAAAACAGATTGCGGCTGACTTTTAGGAGAAAGGGCCCTTCTGCCTGAAGGTGCTTTGAGTTTGGGTCTCTCTAGGAGACAGGTCTTGACACTGGATCAAATAACCCTCTTAATGCAGGGATGTTAATTATAACAAGCAGCCAGGACCACACTTATGACCACTGAACTCATACCTGTATCCTGCATCTGCATGGCCCAAGTTCCCACTTTGTCTCCTTCATTTACCAGCAGACGTGCCAAGCACGGAGCTCACAAAATTGCTCAGTCCCACTTTCTCCACAGAAATCAACAAATTGGGCCACCTCTTCTACCAACTGCTAATAGTCACAGCCAGAAAAAGGAAGTGAAAAACTATGTAGTTCATTTTGCTGGCTTTTGAACTCACATTTCTCCACTTCTCCTTGTGACAAGATTCTCTAAGCTTTGCCTAAACATAAAATATCACTGAGGACAAAAGTGTTGTTTCTTGTAAAAGTATCCCCTCCCCTGTCAGGTCTCTGCATTGCCAAGAAAAGCTTAAATATCTATATGTGTGGATGTGTACATATAGACTCTCTGTCTATCTATTTATTGACATGACACAGTTCATCAAACCTAAGCAATATCCATGCTTTGGTGCTGAGCAGCAATCCAAGCCAGCAACCAGCTGCCGGCTGACACAGGCCCTGGTTGCTGTAGGACACCTCATGCTTTTCAGTTTAACATCAGTCTCAGGAGATCGAGCCCCTGTCCTAACTCAAACCAGGACATCCCCACAAGCACTTAGACTCATGTTACCCAGTGGTTACAGTCTGTGGTTTTTTTCTGTTCGCTGAGTAACAATCTCTAATTCCTCTCACCAGGAACTTTGCTGCAAACTGATGTATTTATCAGTAGCCCTTGGGCATTTTTCTAAGGCCACTCACTTCTTACAGCCAGAACGCTGAAATGCGCTGCCTTCCCAGCCTAATTCTCAACTTTCCAGTGCCAGGAACAAGCGGCATGATGAGGCTATACAATGCACCACTGCAGGGAATCCCAGTCCATAAGAAGCCCTGGCATCATGATGATAGATGAGCCTGGTGTGCTGGGGCACCATGTCCTTGGGGCTGGGACCCAGGTGGCCGAGGGTGCCCATCACACCCAGCAATGAGGCCAGAAGTCAGACCTGGCACCCAACAGAAATGACACCAAAAAGGTTTTCCATTGCCTCCATGCACCCCAGGCCCTGCCAACTGGAGTCACATCAGTGTTGTGGCTTGACATGAGCAGCATGTCCCACCCCTTGCCCCAGCTTCAACCATTTAATGGTTCTTCAACCACTTAATGACCTTGGGGAGAGGGCCAGACTACATTTCTCCCTCCTGTTCCGGTACCTGCAACTCTGCTGGTGGCTGTCCTCCCTCACCATCTAGACAGCAGCAGCAGCCACCCTTCCCAGTGCTGTCTCCCCTCCCAGCACCCACCAACCAGTGAGCATGGCTTGCTCTCCCACTCTGGTATTTGATCATTCCCCATGCCAGTCAGGAAGGAATTTTATATTTTTTTAATTGCCCAGCTGGGTGCAGTCGATGGGTTTTGCAGTGCTCTGCCACATCTCTGTCACCTGCATGGAGGTGCATATTGGCAAAAGCACACAGGCNGAAGTGAGCCTGTCCCTGTGGAAAGAGTCACAGCTTTCACAGCAGAAGCTGCTTTAACTGTTTATTCCCTAAAACAAGCAGCAACTGTCCTGTGCTGCTGAAACCAGGGCCCAGCATCCCCAGGCAGAGCTAGCTCAGTACCACTGGGACCAGCTCCTTGCAGCTCAGCAGTACTGAGCAGGAGGTGCTTTTCCCAGCTGGGGCCACTGCGGACCCTGGGAGAAGGACAGGGATGGGGTAGAGGAAGCTGCAGAGGGCCCTATTGTAGATGTTGGGGGGAGAGACACACCTGTAGATGGTTCTCTGCTCTCGGGCTGGCCCCCATGGCAGGGAACCTTCAAATGCACCAGTGCCCACCCTAGGGGCTTAGGCAACCTCTTTCCAAGAGACAAGGGAGACAAGCATTGCGCTGTCCCCCACATTGAAACCACACTGCACTACCTCCCTGCTTCCTTTCCTTGCCTCTCCCTTGGGGCCCGCAGCAAAGCCCATGAGACTAGTGCCAGATCTCACCCTGTCGTGTGAGGGAGACCCCAAGGCCATGGGGCCAGGGACAGCTCCCTTCCATGGCACCAAGGAGCTAGGGTCACTCAAGGGCACTGGGAATTCATCTGGGGGAGTCACCCAAGCACTGGCCAAGATTCACACAGTGAAATCCACTGGCACAGTGAAGAACTGAAGGTGAGATTTCTCTCTGCCCCCACCCCCAGCAGAGCAGCTTTCATGCAGAGGAGCTTTCACAACAAGGAAGCAATGAGCTCCAGGCACCTCTGCTTTCTGCTCCCCACCCACGTGCCTCAGCTCCATTTAGTCATTTCTCACATTCATCAGTTCTCACTTCTCCTTTCCCTTTTGTTAATTCAACTCCTGAAAAGAGGAACCACCTAGCAGCTGTACCCCACCCCTAGCCATCGCATTTGCCCAGCTCCTGCCTCACCACTCAGTCTGGTGAGGGCCCTGCGCCAATTCAGCCATGGGCTGGGTGCTGCTAGGGGTCCTACTTGCCTGGGTGTTGACGGCTTTGGTGAGAGGGGCTGAGCGCTTCCAGGAGCTGTCCTCCTCTGCGGGTTTTCTGGAGTGTAAGAAGGCCCTGACACTCCCAAGTCTGGAAGTCCTGCCAGGGGGAGGGTGGGATAACCTCAGGAATTTGGATATGGGCAGAGTCATCAGTCTGGGCTACTCACTATGCAAGACCACAGAAGACGGATCTTATATCATCCCAGATGAGATCTTCACTATCCCTCTCAAGCAGAGCAACCTGGACATCAACTCTGAGATCATCGAGTCCTGGAAAGATTACCAAAGCATCACCTCTGCCTCCATCAACCTGGAGCTGTCCCTCTTCTCCTCCATCAATGGCAAGTTCTCCTATGACTTCCACCGGATCAAGACCCACCAAGTGAAAGACCATGCTGTCACCACCCGAGTGCAAGTCAGGAACCTGGTTTACACTGCCAAGATCGACCCAGGGGCAGTCCTAGACAAGGGCTTCAAGAAGCAGCTGCTGACTATTGCCAGCCACCTGGAGAACAACCAGACGCGGATGGCTGATTTTCTGGCTGAGGTGCTGGTACTTAACTATGGCACCCATGCCATCACCTCTGTGGATGCTGGAGCCAGCTTGGTGCAGGAGGATCAGATCAAGGCAACCTTCCTGAAGGACAGCTGGGCTACACGGAGTGCTGTCACCGCCTCGGCCGGCATGGCCTTCCACAGCATCATCAGCATGAAAAATGAGGAGTCCCTGAACATCAGCTCTGGCTTTACCAAGCAGTATCTGGACAACCGCACCAACTCCAGGGTAGAAAGCATTGGTGGGACCCCCTTTTACCCAGGAATCACCCTCAAGACCTGGCAGGAGGGGATCAGAAACCAGCTGGTGGCTCTCGACCGCTCAGGGCTGCCCCTGCACTTCTTCATCAACCCCAGCACCTTGTCAGAGCTGCCCACCCCCACAGTGAAGAAGCTGGCCAGGCGAGTGGAGATGGCTATCCGTCGTTACTACACCTTCAACACCTACCCAGGTTGCACCGATGCCACCTCACCCAACTTCAACTTCCATGCGAATGCTGATGATGGCTCCTGTGAGGGTGCCATGACCAACTTCACCTTCGGGGGAGTCTTCCAGGAGTGTACCGCACTGGCTGGCCCCGACACCAGCACTCTGTGCAGGGGGCTGGAGCAGAGGAACCCCCTCACTGGGGCTTTCTCCTGCCCCACCACCTACACTCCAGTGCTGCTGGGCATGCAGGAGCGGGAAGAAGGCCACAGCCATCTGGAGTGCCACAATAAGTGCATCCTGGGCATCTTCTGCCACCGTGAGTGCCGGGACGTCTTCTGGCTCTCCCGGGTGCAATTCAGTGCCTACTGGTGTGCTACGAGTGGGCTGGTGGCCCCGGGCTCAGGATACCTCTTTGGGGGGCTCTTCAGTGCCCACAGCGCCAACTCTGTCACTGGTGCCCAGTCCTGCCCCTCAGGGTACTTCGCGCTGAAGCTCTTCGACGAGCTCAGGGTGTGTGTGAGCCAGGATTACGAGGTGGGTGGACAGTATGCAGTGCCCTTTGGGGGCTTCTTCAGCTGCCAGGCAGGGAACCCCTTGGTGGGGCAGCACCAGGGCACCACTGAGGACCCCCATGCCAAGAGCTGCCCCCCAGGCTTCAGCCAGCACTTGGCACTCATCAGCGATAGCTGCCTGGTGGAGTACTGCGTCCAGGCTGGCATCTTCACAGGGGGCTCACTGCCACCCGCTCGCCTGCCACCCTTCACCCGGCCCCCCACCAACCTGCCGGCCATTGACACCGTGCTGGTGAGCAGTGGGGATGGGGAGAGTGCCTGGGTCAGGGATGGGCAGAGCCATGCGTGGCGGCTGGCCCAGCCAGAAGAGGTAGAGCACACAGCAGAGATGGTGAAGGGCCGGGGGCTGACAGGGGGTGAGGTGGCTGGTGTCACCATAGCAGTCCTGGTGGGGCTGGCCACCATCCTGGTGACTGTCTGCTACAGACGCCGGAGGTACAAGGCAAGGGGGTACCGCGCGATGGGTGAAGGGGACAGCCTGGCTGCCACAAGACCTGAGGACAGCACTGTGCTGAGAGTGGGTGAAGGGTACCAGCAAGAGCCGGGAGGGCTGACGGTGTGAGCATGTCATCCCCTCCAGCACTTGCTAGGTGATGCCTTGTACCCCAAACCCAGGCAAAGTCCCCTGCCCATCCCCAGTTCCAGGGGCAAAGCTACAGAGTGCCACTAGTCCCCTGCCCCTTGCCCCCTGGAGCCAAAGGTCCCTGTCCCCACAGAGGCCCTAGGCTCACCCCTCCTTGGGGTGACAGATGCTCTTGCCCTCCCCCAGATCCCTAAGCTCCAGCTTCAAGCACCTGGAAGGTTCCATGGCCCTTCAGCCATCCCTCTCCGACGGATCTTAGAGGTCAGCTCCCAGGGTCAACTCATCATCAGGATCCACCACAATATCCCTCTACCAGCCCCTGCACCTCCATGGTTGCCTCTCCCCCTTCCAACCTGTCTCAGGGCTCTGCCCCTCCAGAGATAAGCAAGTCTGCCCTCCAATGCAAGCCATGACCCAGCTGTCCCCCCACCTCAAAATCAGAAAAGGGGACGCAAGGCCCTTCAGCAAGCCACTGGGGACACTGGGGTGCCCAAAGAGAAGTAAACCCTGAGTACAGCCATCTTCTTCCCCCCCGAGGCTGGCCCCAAAAAGCCAGGGGAAGCCGTGCAACCCCCTGACCTCCCCCAGCACACAGGAACACCAGCAGGACTCAAAATTCATCCGCAGCAGAGACTTAATACTTGTAAAAACATTGAGTAAGGCTGCATGCTGGGGCCTGGCACCCGGCAGAAGAGCCCCAGCACTCCAAGCCCAGACAGCCCCCCCCTCAGCTACTGCAGGCACCCAGGGCCAGCACAGTCAGCATTCACAACGCTTCGCCTGGCAGGAAAGGGGCCGCGCGTGGGGTTAGCCACCAATTTCCAACTGCTGCAACTGGAGGGGAACCCCTGTCTCCATGTATATCTATCAGGATAGATATACACACGCATGCAGAGAGGAACGGATCAGTTTTATTTCAGCCAGCAACTAATTGTGTAGGCAACACAGCATTAAAAAAGAAAAATCATATTGTGAAAAGACTGTGTCACACTAAGAGCCATCAGGCTGGCACCCAGGGACAGTGGGGGGACCCCGCTCTTCCTCCCCCAGATCATGGGAAGGTTTTGTATAGATCCAGCCAGAGTTTTTCTGCAGTGGGGGAAGCCCAGAGCTCAGGTGGAGGAGAAACCACACTGCTGCAGCTCCTCTGCTTGCAGAGCTGTCCAAAAACATGATATTCCTGGGGAAATTTTGTTTTCCCCTTGAGGTAGAAAATAACATTCCATGCTAAGGACAGAAGACAACAGAGAGGCCAGGCCATGCAGGGACAGCACGTGTCCCCTGCCATCCGCTTTATTGACCCCCCATCCCCTCTGTGGGGCGACCAGCCAGGGGTGACACACTGCCCAGGCCGGGAGGAGGAAAAACAGCAATGACAATGGAATGATGCACAGCAGGACATGTCCCCTCTCGCGCCGCCGTCCCCTGGGACAGAGGGCAAGGCGACACCCCAGGAAAACCAAGAAGTGAATGCAACAAAACAGGTTAGGAGGCCCCAAGCCCTGCCATGAGCAGTGGTGCAGGGCTAGGAGCAGCCTGGGCAGTGGTGGGTGCTGTGCCCCACTTCACTCTCCAACCCCGGGGTCCTCGTGGGACAAGGGCATGAATACAACCAGTCCCCACCAATGGTGAGTGTCCCCAGGACAGCCCCCAAAGCTGTAGGGACCTCCCTGGCACTCCACCACACGTGGCTCTGAGAGGCCCTATGAAGTTTCCCGGGGGCTGGCAGAGACCCCAAGATGCCATGCAACCCCTCCCCCCCCCCCCGCCCCTGTCACCCACACTCTCTTCCCCACTCCAACCCCCATGGCCCCAGCTCAAAACCACTGCCAGTCAGCCACTCCCCCTGCCGCCCCCCAAGTCCCCCCACAGGGACCTCTGGGGATGCTGCTGGGACCCAGCAGGAAGGGGAATGGTTCCTATCCACACTTGCACCTGGCCCCACGGGGACCCACTGGAGACAGCCCCACCATGGGGCACTGACCCACTTCAGGGTGGGGGGGGTCCCTGCAGTAGGGGAGGGGTGCTGTCCCTGACTCACCCCCTCCACCTCCCACCTTCCCCTCCAAGTGCCACTGGCCTCAGCCTCCAGTCTGGCCGCAGCATCGCGTTCTCCCAGCCCCCAGGCTACCTCCCCAAACACCACCATCTATACATACATATATATGACAAAACCCCAAAAGATGAGGTATATCAAAATTCAACACAGGGATGCCTCCACACGGTGTTCAAGGAACTCACCATGGAAGCAGGAGAGACAAGCCAGGAAACATCCGACCCACCTCCTAACACCCACCACCCCCTTCCCAGGGCACAGGCCTGGGGGGGCAGCCCAGACAAGGGGACCCTGTAGGGCTCAGCTCAGACAAGCCAAGAGGAGAAAGTGGCACAGGGCTGGGGGGCCAGCTGAGGCAGACCAGGGCCCCCCAACCTCCATGGACACAGGAGACTCGTGGGGAGGTACCAGACAGAGAAACGAACAAACAGACTGGCTGAAGGATGAGGCAGAGCAAGGGGGACTCCCATATCCCCCACTCCCATCTCAGGCCAGGTACCAGTTGCAGGTGGGTGTCAGAGGCATCAGGCCAGGCTGGGATCATCTGATGGATAAGGAGGGAAGGTAGCCTGGCACCCCCAAAGCCCTCAGCACTGTGGCAGTGGGGACAGGACACCAGGCCTCTGCCTGGGGACAGCCAGCCCCGCATCTCTGCGGGGAGGCACCCTCCCCGTGGGAGTGAAGGGGATGGCCAAAAAGACCTTCTCCTGCATTCCTGGGCAGCCTGGGGATGCTCCCACTGGGCAGGTGACACTGGGAGTGGGGGCTCTAGGTGGCCCCTGCAAAGCCCTCAGGCAGGTTTCTCCAGCAGCTTTATCCTTGGGGGAGGATAGGGGGAAGAAGAGGCACAGGAACCCCCTTCCCCTGCCTCCCTGCCGCAGTCTCAGTCCTTCTCCTGCGCCAGGCTCTCCTCCGTGATACCCTGGGCTGCGAGCTCAGCAAGGACATTGTCCAGGTAGTTGATGTCAGGGTAGCCATGGCCAGTGAGGTTGGAGCCAAATTCTGTCTTGTGATGGATCTCATTCCAGATCACTGTGTCCGACTCGCCTGTGGTGCTGGAGGTCCCAATGGCGAAGATCAAGCGCCGGTCCCAGGCTACCAGCAGCAACTTCAGTACCTGCAGGGGGGAAAAAGGGGGCAGGTAGCATGGCAAAAGCCATGGGAGAAAGCACCTACTTCTGCTCAGAGCATGCCTGATCATCCTGGTACACCCCAGCAATGTGAGTAACCCACAGCCAAGCCCTCCAGGGAGCTCAGGATCCTAGCATGGGGTCCTAAGCTGACCACAAATAGCAGGACCAGGCTGCAGAGCTCCCTCAGCGTATAGGAATGTCACTGGGCTCCTGCATAACATGCTGGATGGGCTACGGGGAAAACCTCCACCCAGGTTTGCCTGCATAAGTCCTATTTGCTTTTCTTCATGCTCCAAATAGCTGCTTGCTCCCTCTCCCCCTTGATACGCCCTTGAGCATGCCTTGACCAGCTCAAGCTGCCCGGGTGAGCCCCTCACCTTTCTGCCCTTCTCGCTGTCCGGCAGGTAGCAGTGCCGGGGAAAGCCACGGGCGGTGAAGCTCTTCCCAGGGTTTGGATGCTCCGGTCCCTGCAGTGTGTGGAGTGGGAGAGGAACAAAACCCTTTTGGAGTTCAGAAGCCCCTGTTGCTCTGGGCACAAGGTAGCCCCCCAACCTCAGCAGACGCAGAGCGGCTTGCTGCTGCGCTGGTCAGACGCACTCCAGCACGGTGACTCTAAATGCCACCATCCCCCCTGCCACCAAGCAGATAGGGCCAACACTTTCATGCAGATGTACCCCAGACTTCCCACGACATCCTTTATGGACACACAGCTCCTGAGACATCATTAAGCCCAGAACCCTGAGTCAAGGCATGAATTGCAGCATGACCCAGAGGTGACACAGTGGTGACCAAGGGACCACCCATGTACCCCCCCTAAGCATAGGGCTGGGACACACCTGCACCCCCGGGGGGATGTTGTAGATGATGCGGATGGTTTTGCAGTCTGAGTGGCCAGGCAGTGCGTGAGGGATGATGTGATACTCCATCTTCCCTGGGGGCTGTGTCCCTGTCTTCACCCCATAGATGGTTTTGCAGGTGGGACACTGCAGACTCCCATCCTGAGCAGAGGAAAAGAGGGGAACATAACGAGTCCAGTATCCTGAAGCACTGAGCCAGACCAGACAGTTCATCCCTGAGCAGCACTGAACGTTGTATTCATCAAACCACTCAGGAAGCAGGGGGTAGAGCTGGGAGAACTTCCTACAGCAACCCAACTTCAACCAAAAAACTGAGGCCTGCATTTCTCTTTCTCATGTTTTACAGTCCTCATTACTTTCTCAAAGAGGGAAAGACAATAAATACTAAAAAACCCCAAGCAATACGAAACGCCATTTTTCTGGGAATGTCAAGCACAAAGGCCATTCTCAGGAAAGCCCAGCTGTGGCTGTAAAAGCGCTGCCCAGCACTAGATGCAAGGCTCTACTCAAACATGCAGTGATCAAAGTTCACAACCACTAAACCTGGGAAGGAATGCAAGGACGTAAAACAAGGCATAGTGGGGGAAAAAACACCCACGCAACCCTGGTTTCCGATTTAGCAGTCTCAAGCACTTGCTGCTGCATCAGGAGAGGTCAGAGCCCTGTGGAGCAGCAGGACATGAGAACCATACCACTGAGGGCAGGTTGAGCTGAGCACAGGTCACCGAGCTGGGGGCTCGGGCATCCTCCGGGGCTGCAGCCTTGTACCTTGTTGCCGTTGTTGTACATGGCGACCAGGCAGTGGAGGTGGAAGACATGGCCACATTTCACCAGCTTCCCCACCAGGTCAGGCTTGATGGCCGGCTGGGGTCCCTTGTAGCCAGAGGGTGCAGAGAGGCGCTCCATGCAGATGGTGCAGTCCTGCATGGAAGGGGAGAAGAGGGTCAGATAGACAGATGCAGTCAGAGCCTTGATGAGGACATGGGGCTGATGAGCTACTCTGCTCTTGCCCAGGGATCAGTACCCATTGCTGGTGCTGTGCCGCCACCCTGGGCCACCACAAGGGCTGACCAACACAGGCATGAGGCACATAGCCCCTCTTTGGAGAGGGACGGGGACAGGGCGGAGCCATGAAGGGTAGTGGGAGACCCCTGCACACCACAGGGGCATCACCCATGTCCCCAGTTGCTCCTCCCAGAGCAAAGCACCCCAGGGACACCGCTGTACAACCCGTGCTGCTCGCACCTCATCTGGCGGATGCCGCACCTTCTGCAGGTATTTTTTCAGTACCTCCTCTGGGGTTTTACCTGCAGGAGAGCAGAAGTCAGAGGGGCTACAAGGCAGCATGGGGGAAACCCACTGCTTGGGGCAGG
>VZZY01018386.1:21572-49201 GCA_013400335.1 Eurystomus gularis
CTGCCGGGAGACCCTGGCGTGCCGCCAGCGATGGACAGCGGGGTGCGGGGGAGCCGCAGGCCCAGCCCAAGGCAGGGCCTCGGGGCCGGACCCCGCTTCGTGCAGCGCGACAGAGAAGCACGGTCCGAGAGCTGCCGCCTGCCCTTCCCGCGGCTGCAGCGCCCGCAGAGCAGCCTGGAGAGCGGCCCCTCGCCCTGGCCCCCGACATACAAAAGTGGGTTCAAAGCCCCAGATCACCACCTGCCTCGAGGAGCACCCGGGCTGTAACCCCAGCTCCTGTACCGCAGGTCTCCCGGCTGCCTGCCGCGGCGGGGTTTCCCTGGGAAGTGCTTTCTGAGGAGGTTTCACACAGCTTCAGCCTGGCGTGAGGCTGTGAATCCTTCAGGATACTGCTCCGACTTAACGTGTGCCTTGGCAGCCTGGTAGCTCTGCTGTGCAAACCAAAACCGGTGCAACCAAAACCCGTGTTCTCCCACTGGTGCTGCGACACAGGTGCCTCTGCCTTACAGTGACTGTCTGGGACCAGAGCAGCCGGTGCTGGATCTTCTGTGCAGCCCAAAACACAGTTCTTGAACTTATTCATCCGCTGAGCCTCGCAAGTGGCATCCCAGGGCAGCCCTGAAGAGCAGGGTGGCAGCAACAGACAAGTGCGGACATCAGGTCTCACCTCATTTAGTGCCGAGATACACAAAACATTACTTTTCTTGGATATTAATCAAAACAGACCCATCATTGCCTCATTTGGGGAGAACTGTACAAATTGCTTCTGTGTCCCACGAGCACAGGTTTCCCCAGCACTGGCAAATCCTCTGGTCCACGGCAGCCCTGGGGGTGACCTGTTCCCAGGACACGGGGACCCATGGTGTGGCGGTTGCTGAGCTCCAGGTGGCCGATGCAGCTCCTCTCCTGACAAACCTGTTTCCCAGGCACTGCCCAGCCCACTGAGTGTGCCAGCAGCGCTCGCGGTGAGAAACCATTAAGCAAGATCTAAACAGAGGGAAAAAAGGGAGGAAAAATCCAAACCAGGTGGGGACTAACTGCCATGATGCCAGCTGGCGAGCACTGTGGTGAGAGAGGAGGAGGCGAACCGCAGAAGTCCAAGTAAATTTGTTCTTCTTCCAGCTCGCCCTCGGCAGCATGCAGTGCCACGCTCGAAGCACATTTTCCGGTAAGAAGGGAGAGCTCCCAGTCCTTCCCAGCAAGGCAGCGCGGCGGAGAGCCACTCCTCTGGGTTCTCACTTGCTCCTCTGGGGCAGGCAAGTGCAGCTGAGACCACACCAGGGACACCCAGGGAAATCCTTTCCGCTGAGTCAGGCAGGAGGAAAAGGTTTTCCTGCTATTAAAAAGGAAAGAGTTGGTGAATATTTCCTCCCCACCCTGGCTCAGCATCAAAAAGTCAGGAGCCAGTGCTGGATGGTGCAAGGAGACAGGTGAGCTGGTGGGCCGGGCACAGCTGAACCCCACCTGCCTCCAGTGCACAGTGGGCAAGGTGTGAATTTATTCTTTCCCAGCACCCACCGCTGATGCCAACACTCAAGTCCGGGCATGCCTGAGGTCAGGTCAGGAGTCAGCAAGCATGCCTGGCTTAAAACCTTCCCCACTCCACAAAGCGTGCCCTAACCCAACCATGCATTAAGCTGAAACATTTCTCTTCTGAAATTAAACACACCTGTGGGTTGTTTTTGGTGGCTCCTTCCCTGTTGGAATTCAGGAGTGCAGCCCCCACCCCCTTCCCTGTTCCCACCAGCACTGCAAATCCTTTCTCACTTCTCAAAGCACAATCTTGAATGGCATTTTGGTGGGTTTTTACTTTGCAGGAGGCATTTGGGGTCTCAGCTTCATAGAATCATGGAATGGTTTGGGTTGGAAGAGACCTTAAAGATCATCTAGCACCAATGCCCCTGCCATGGCAGGGACACCTCCCACTAGACCAGGTTGCTCAAGGCCCCGTCCAACCTGGCCTTGAACACCTCCAGGGATGGAGCATCCATAACCTCCCTGGGCAACCTGTGCCAGTGTCTCACCACCTTCATAGTGAAGAACTTCTTCCTAGTTTCTAATCTAAATCTCCCCTCTTCCAGTTTGAAGCCATTACTCCTTGTCCTCTCACTACAAGCCCTTGTAAAAAGTCCCTCCCCAGCTTTCTTGTAGGCCCCCTTCAGATACTGGAAGGCCACAATAAGGTCTCCCCGGAGCCTTCTCTTCTCCAGGCTGAACAACCCCAACTCTCTCAGGCTGTCCTCGTAGGAGAGGTGACCTCCAGCCATTTGGATCAACTTACCTTCAGCCTGCGGCCGTGGAAGTCCAAAGGGCCTTTCAGCAGCAAGGGAGTTCAGCTGTCGGACACCCCTGTTCTCACCAAATCAGTTTACCAGTGATTCCCTCTGGGGTTGCAGCTGAAAAATAGCATTATAGCCTGGCAGGCTCAGATGTCATCAGCCCTCTGCTGCACGGTGGAGGCTTGCTAGCAAGGAAAGCTCGAGACCTGGAGCCTCTCGCTCAGCCCTCCAGACCATGAAGGTTTGGATTATGGTTTGCTTGTTTCTGGTTACAGTGGCCATTTCAAAGCGTTGCAGGTGCTTTGCGAACACAGACATGCCTAGTGCTGCTGGCAAGGTAGCAAGGAAGGAACAAGGAAGGTTGCGAAAGTGGCAGTTTGCACTGCCAAGCACAGCCTGGGGAAGCCCCTGGAACATCGCTGTCCACCTTCAATCTCCATTGCTGCTTTGACTCCCAGAGTGCGACTGCAGTGGGCAGAGCTCAGCTCGCAGCACCACTGGCTGCTGATCTGGACGGATTGAGTTGCATGGATCCATGCCAGGGCTGGGGCTGGCTCTCTGGGAGTGTGAAGGTCACCTCGGACCTGGGCTACTGCAGTGGGAGGAAAGCAGACTGTTCCCGTCTGCTTGGGTCTCAAGGGTCAGAGACAGAAGTGGGGTGTTTGAGGTGTATGTGCCCGCCTTCGGGAAGGTGAAGAGCAGCAGGCAGGTGAGGCTGCAAGCACCTGGCCACTGCTGGGCACAAGGGTGCAAGGGAAGAAAAGCGAGGTGGCTTCAAGTGGACAAACCAGGCAAGATGGGGAAAGATAAATACTTGCTGGGAAAGGGACTCAACTTTGACTAATCCTGAAAAAGACAGAGGCCAGAAATTCTTGTTCCCATGTGCAGGGAAGCAGAAACATTGCAAATAATCCATTCTGAGCTGCAAATCTGAGGCCAGGCATTAAGTGGCAATGAAGACAGTGCACATTCTTCTTCTTGGGCAACACCCACAGAACAAAAAATGGGCAGCGCCAACCCTGCTTGCCCCGATGTAGCTGGTGGGGTGGGCAGGAAAGACACTGGGGGCTCTGCCTCAGCGTTGCCCTTTATCCTCCTGCAGTGCCCAGGGCCATGGGGCAGGCGCTGTGGCCAGTGCCACCACCACCTGCCCTGACAAAGCTGCTTTGTGTAGGACCAGCCAGGCACATTCCCAGCCTCCTCCCCACCCAGTGCCCCTGGCATCCCTTCATGTTGTCTTCCCTCTTGCTGGTCAGAGTGGAAGGCAGAGCCACAGCAGGACAGGGCACAACCACAGCAACCTCCTCACACATCCATTTCCTTCATCCCTATCTCGCTCATCTTGCCCACGACCTCCCAGCAGGTCCGATCCCCCCAGAAACTCCCAACCCACCAGGATCAACCCTGGGTGGGAACAGGGTAGCCCAGCCTCTCTGGTGAGGCTAAGGTCCACTGTCCCACCTCTCTCAAGAAGTAATGTCACCCCAGTAGATCTCCCAGCCCTTTTATTTGCTCTGAAGCCGGCAGCCATGACATCCACTCAGCAAGAAAACCCTGACCTTTGCAGGCAGCTGCAAAACATCACAGCATTCCCCTTCACAGGGCGAGTGATGTGGCTGGGGCCATTTCAAGTCCCTAAATAACCCCTGAAGGCACAAACTCCTTGCAGAGGGTCTTCTGAATCGCAGCCTTCAGTTAAAAGATGCTGTTACCTTGTCCAAGTACTTAAGACATCCCCTCACTCCCCCCAACCCCTGAAAAAGCCCCATAGCAGTTAGAGCAGAAATTCAATGCGCAGAAAATATGAGCTGGGCAGAAGAAGAGTCCACAGGAAGGAGGTGAAGCCTTGAGTGTTGCAGCTGGTGGGCAGGTCCCAAGACTCCTTTTACCAGGCAGTATTTTTGTCCCTTCGCTCTTGCCTTGCCTCCACAAGAGCCCCAAGGCCTTTTCCATCCACCAGCAGCAGCACCGTGGCCACGGCAACCCAAGCAGCGGCTGAATTTCAAAGAAAGCCCACTGAGGGTCATGGCCTCCAGGCCCTGGGGCAAGTGGATAATTCCAGCCCCCCAGCAGGCAGAACCGCTCCTGAGGTTCATCCCGCCTGGGGATCCCCACTCCCCCTGGGGCGGAATGTGGCCTTTTCCTCAGTTTCCCCACAGGCAGTGGCACCAAAAGCATGGGGGGCCCAGGGGTTAACGAGATGGTCCCTCCTGCCTGACCCCTTCCTGAACAACCCCCTTCGTTTTCAGCAGCCCTCTACAGGGGTGGGCAGGGAGCCCCCCTGCTATGCCCTGGTGGGACCCAAGCCCCCCCACCCTGCACCCACCTTCAAGGGCTCTCAGCTGGGCTGGGGGCCGAGCTGCTGCCCGGGCTGGGCTTGGCGAGCTGCCGCAGGTCCCGTGCAGACCTGATGGCCCACTGGGCCAGCTCCCGCAACACCCCCAGGCCTCGCAGCTTCCTCTCGAAGAGGCTGAGGTGGGCAGTGGGAGGGGGCCCGGCCACCTCCTCGCTGGGAGGCCCATGGCTCTCCAGCCGCAGCAGCTCCTCGAGGTGGTAAGCAAAGGCCGAGACCTGGAGCAGGACGGCCGCCAGCGCCCGGCCCAGGGCAGTGTCGGCCTCACCCAGCTGCTCCCGCTGCTCCTCCAGCATCTGGGCCAGCAGGGCCCGGAAGGCCCGGTATGCTGCCAGGTTCTCCAGCAGCCGCTGGGTCCCTGTCTGCTCATCCCAGTGTTCCACCGCTGCTGTCGGCACTCCCTCCACCGCTGCCACGCTGGCTGAGGGGTCAAGGCCCTGCCACTCTACCTGCAGGGGCAAGAGCAGCTGGGGATCAGTAGTGGCAAGAGAATCAGGGGGATCCCCACCAGCACCAGCTCCAAGGGGCCCCGATTCAGCTTTGGCTCTGGCCAGGAGGCATTTGAGGCTGCGCAAGGCCAGGTGCTCAAGGTTTGCTAAGCATCAGCTGCAGCACCGAGGCCCAGATACCAGCAGCAATTCATCCCGTCTCTACCATGGCCCAGAGCCCTCATGCCCCTGCACAGCTGCAGCCACAGCTACCAGATCCCAGTAGCAGTGGCCACCCCACCAGTGCTCCCAGCCCCAAGGGCAGCTGGAGGGAGCAGGACAAACTCACGTAGGCGTCCAGGAGGTCGACAACGTCTGAGCGCATCTTCCCGGCCAGGCGGATGCCTCGGCTGCACAGGTCACGGCGACGGAGGGCAGCTGAGAGGCCGTCTGCTGCCGCCATGGCCCAGGCAGCTGTCGTGGGCACCAGGCTCACGGCGCAGCGCCTGCCTGGCCCAGGGAGGACAATCCCTTGCTGAGCTGGTGCATTCCAGTGGGGAGCTCCGCTCACGCGTCTGCCGGCCTGGCTCTCCCCCTCTTCTGTGCCTGGGGCCTGGCACGACACTGCAAATTCCCGCCTCTGGGATCAACAGCAACAGATTATTTCCCTAATTCCCCCATGCATCGCTACTCCAAGCGCCTTACCCAGAACAGTCTTGCCTGGCAGCAACAGGCTCCTAGCCCCATCTCTGACCCATTCCTTCCTCCCAGCCACACAGCGAGATTAGCAGCATGCTAATCCCCCTGGCTCATGCTAGAGTGTGGGAAACCACTGCCGGGAAGAGGCTAGCAAAGCCCAGACATTGCTCAACATCTCAGCCTGGGCAGCAGGCTGGGGGGCCTGAGCAGGGCAGCACACTGCGGGTTCACCAGCAAGGGACCAAGAGGAGGCCCTGGCCTGCAAATCCAGCACGGGCTACAGGCTGGGCTGCAACCCAAACCCTGACAGAGGGCTGCAGGGGCCTGTCGTGGACCCCTCCAGCCCTCTTATTTCCCCATGGCTGTGTGGGACTGGGTCCCCCAGGTCTAAGCCCCCTTTCCCAGAGGGGTCCTGCCCCACAGGGGAGCTGCAGAGAGTGGAGGAGTTCCCAGCCACCCCAGGGCAACACTGGCCACCCACCACAGCGAGCTGCATGCACCAAGACAAAAACAGCCCTTTTGGTTGGTTTGGTTTTTCCGCAGTATGTTTATTTTGGTTATGTATTACTCAGATTAAGAGAAAAAACAGGAGTTGAAAAGCAGTTTCCCTTTAGTATCACAGTACACTGAGCCCTGCCCCAGTCTGGCTGGAAGACTGTCGCGGCCCAGCCCCAGCTCCCAGGGCTGATGGCCAACCCAACAGCATCGTTGCCACCTGGTGGCTACTGCAGAAAGCGCTGCTGGGCTCCGGGAAGCCCCCCGCTCCAGCTGGCACAGCACCTGGCACCCGCAAGCTCTCCAGGGCAGTGGCAGCAGGCAAAGGGCCCTACGCCCCCTCTGTTCCCTCCCCGGGAGGAGAAAAAAAATAAATACAGGGGAAAAAAAAAATACAAAAAATGTTTATTGCAAACTACTACAATAATTTATTGAAGCAAACTGCATGCGAGTGAAGGAGAGACATCGAGGGGAGGAGGAGCTGCAGGAGGGTTGTGTCAGTTTTAGGGTTTCAAACAGGAGCAGGAAGGGAGCTACACCAGTCTCTCCTGCATCAGGGGTTAGCAAGCTGTGGTTTGAGGACAGACAGGCAACTTGCTGAGACCAGAAAAAGAAAAAGGAGAGCCACGAGAGATGTGCATGGAAGGACAAGGCAGGGAGTGGCAGGGATCAGAGGTGTCCAGGCTGAGAAGCAAAGGTGCTGCTTTATTCTGCGTCCCAGAAATGCAGCTGATTGAAAATTCTTTGCTATGCTTGCGATGGTTGGGGCAGACACAGGACGAGGCAGCCTCCCTCACCTCCCAGCCAGGTGCCAAGTGTTGCATCACCAGGGGTGAGCAAGCCCTTGAACCAAAATTTTAGTGCCATCCTTCAAAACAAAACCCTGAGCTCTCCATTTAGTGTTCTGTGCAAGGCTCTGCCCCCTCCGTGCCTCCCACGGGGGACAGGGGCAGGGCACAAAAAGCAGCTCCAGCAGCATGGACTGCAACAAGCACGGGGATGACATGGCCGACCGGTGCCACACAAGCACATCTGCTACTGGTGGCCAGGATCCAGGCCAGGAGATTCACCACCACACAATGTGTCTTGACCAGCCCCAAGTCTCCCTAGACAGAAGACCCGCAGTGCTGGAGGATGAAAGCATCAGAGTTGGGTTTGAACACGTCTCACTGTGCTGCAAGGGGAGGGGACTGGCTGGCCACCCAAAAAGCTTCCTGCTGGAAATCACACCGACCCAAGCAAGAAATTGGATCATCCCAACTGAAGAAACTGGTTTAGTTTAACATCATACCCACTGTGGACTTGATATACACTGACCCAGGAGACCCACGGTTCAGGTACACTGGGCCCTGATCCTTATCTCCACAAGAGAGGCTTGCGGTCAGATGCATCTTCTCCTGCAGGCACGGGAGCCACACTGCTGCCACAGTGAAAGAATGTGGGATGCCCACACCCAGAGCCTAAGACACCACGGTTGCAAACTGTTCAGCCACAAACCACCCCAACACCAGAAGTGTTTCAACTTGCTCTGACAAAGCTATCAGTGCAAGAGGGGAAGGGAGGGGGCAAATCAGGACAAATGAATGGCCCAATAAAAGCTGTCAAGCTTGGGCCACAGCTGGATTTCCAGGCAACACAGGGGACAGAGTTCAGAGCCAGTTTCCTGTAAAAGGTTTCCAATTAAATCCCATGTCTTATTGCCATTCTCCAGATCCAAAGTACGTGATTTTTCCTAGCTGCTGTGTGCTACAGACCAGTTTAGCTGGTCTTGTGCTCAGACAAGATACCTCAGCTCTGCTCCCAACCACATAAACCCAACCAAAAAAACAAGCAAACAAACAAAAAGCCCAGGTTATTCTTCACCTCTTCCAAAAACACTACGAATTCAAGGCCACTGAATCTCCACAAAGTTTCAGATAAGAGCAAAAAGATCCAAGTCTCCATAGTAGACACATCATAACCTATGTAAACTTTTCCAAGGGCTCAGAGCTGTCCTAATTATACTGGCAGGCAACACTTGAACCGCCACGTTTCATGGAAGCAGTGGTGTTTTGCACAGAAGAGAAACTTTCAGGACACGACTGCACACCACCTTCCCACCAAAATTGGGGCAGGGAGAGAAGCCAATGGCCCCTTAGTCCCATGTCAGTCTACTGCCTTGGATAAACAAGCCTGAGACAACCATATCCAGTCCCTGCTTCTGTATCTCTGTCTAGCCCTAGAAAGGAGAGGCAGAATTGAACAAGGAGCACAACATCCCCCAGCAGCTCACAATTGTCCTAAGTCAAGAGAACAAGTTCCTGGCTAATGATGTTCTTCCCTGAAAGGCTAGAAAGCAAGGAAGAGGCAAAAAGAGCATCTAATGCAAGGAGCTCACCCGACAGTCAGCTGTTCCATCACTCACCGCATCCTCCCGCTAAAACGCTGCTGCAGAGACTCCCAACGCAAATAGGCTCTTCTCCAGGGGCTCTCCCTCTACTCTGGAAAAGCTGCGACAGACGTCTGACTCCAGAACGCTGCCTCCACCTCAGTTCTCCCAGCTGCTGTTACGACGGCATGACGTGCTCCCGGCAGCTCGCTAGTGCAAAGGAGCCTACTGGGAAATAGCCTGAACTCCTTCCACCCCCTAAGAACATAACTAAAAAATACCACCCTTTTTTAATCAATAAATAAGGAATCTTGTTACCACAACACAAAAACGAAGCATGTTCAAAGTGCAAATTACTGTCGTAAAACTGGGATGCTCCTCCTTGCCTCTCCCACGCAGGGCTCCCGTAGCCCCCGGGCCTCTCCAAGCAAACATGATCTATGAGCCAGGGCGTTCCCTCGACTTCCTGCCAGAGCTAGAGCGGAGGAGCGCGGTGGGGAGAGGGACATGTGCTGCTTCACAGCTCACCCTGCTGAGGGGGCCTAAAGTGCCAAGCCAAACTCCCAGCCCCAGGAAGAAGAATGAGACTGCAAGGACCAGAGTGCAGCAATGCATAGAAGTTGGGACCAGGGGTGAGAGGGGGAGTCCTAAGAAACTTGCCCAGAGCACATCAAATGCTTTGTAGTTTATGAGTGGTGCCACATCAAGGAGCCAGAAAGGCATTGGCTTTAGGGTAGAGTGAAGGGTTTCAGCAGTACCCCCCTCCCTTGGAGAAATCCGTCGCTCAATCCAACTTGCTCTGGTAATGGCAGCACGTGCCCCTTTTCTGCAAAGGAGCAGCGGGAGAGAGAGAAGTGGCTGGGAGAAAAACGATGTGCTGTGATCCACACTGGAGGAGAGCAGACCCTTCGGTTATTTACTAGTATTGTAAGTTTTGTTTAATTTTTCTCTCTTTCAGTAAGTGTCTCTTTTTTTTTTTTTCCTTTTTTTTTTTTCCTTTTAAATACAGAGTCCAAACTGTACCAGCACCTATGTGCTCCCCACCCACTAGGGGCCAGTGGAGTCTGAATCTTCAATGAGCACCTCTGTGGTGGCTCCCAGGATCTCTGTGTTCATGACCAGCCCCTCTGGGTTTGCACTGCTGCCGCTGCCAACAAACAGCTTGCCATCAGCCACCAGGCTCACGCGCTCTGCCCCGCCGCAGTATGTCTTCGGCATCCCATCAGGGTTCAGCAGCAGGCAATCTGCCGGGGCAGCACTTCCCAGAGGGTCAGGAAGAAGGGGGAGGCCCTGGCCATCGGTGGGCGGTGAAATAGCCTCAGGATTAGTGCCCAGGATGTCGGTGCTGGTGATCAGGGCACCTGCGTTGGCAGCCAGTGCTTCAGCAATAAGCACTTCGGGGTGGCTCTTGGCTTTGTGGGCCACAACGCTGTCCTTCTTCTCAAATTTCTTGCCACAAATGTTGCAGGAGAACTGGTAGAAGGAGTCCGCATCATGCTTCTTCATGTGCCAGTTGAGGGAAGCCTTCTGCCGGCAAGTGAATCCACAGATCTCACACCTGGGAGGTGAGAAGGGGGAAGTCACAACAATGGGACATCCCAACACACTTGTGGGGATAGCAGTAGCAAAGAGAAAGCCCAGGAAAACATCAGGGCCTTACTCTGGCTTCCAGTTTTATTTACAAAGGGCTTATGTGACTCAGACCTCTACTGAGACACTTCCTCAAGGAGCAGGTGAGACAAGTGGCAGCTCAAACACTCCTACTGGTGTGTGTTTAAAGAGAGTTGGGACACCAAGAACAGATTCCAGCCCTGACTTTAGCGCTACCCCTACAGTCCAACAACACATGTATCCAGGGGTTCCTCAAAGCAGGAGAGCAAGAGACAGGCAGAGATACTCACTGCAAGGGCTTCTCGCCCGTATGGATCATTCGGTGCACCGCCAAGTTATGAGAACTCTTAAACGCCCGGGCACAGTACTCACAGATGTAATCCCTTTGATCTAAAAAGCAACACCAGTTGGAGCGTTACTCTCCCGCAGACCTGCTCCCTTCCCCAGTTCTCACATGCTGCAAGTAAAGCTGCCCAAGAAGCAGCAGAACTAGAAGTGCTGGGAGTCCAGTAGGCATAACAAAGGAGATGTCCCCCAATACACCACAGCACCTGATCAGGAGAGTTAAGACATGATTAAGGCTCTCTTAAGGGCTAACTATCCATTCTGACCAATACTGAAGGATAGCAAATTAGAATAAAGCTTGGCTTAGTTTATTCCTCTACAGAACCCCTGAATGATGCTTGCCAGGGGGTGAATTAAAAACTCTGTAGCTTATTTCTTTCATTTCCTTACAAGATGGTAATCCAGAAGGAAATAAAACCCTGTTGCTGCTGCAAATCTATCACACCTGCTTTGGCTTCACACTTCCCAGAAGTCCTAGATGCCTTTCCATTTTTTTTTTCCCCTCTCTGTTCACTGACCTGAGGAGGACTTTGTATCTATTTCCCATCTCCCTGTACCTGTGTGGTGTTTGGCGTGCCGCAGGAGCTGCTTCTGGAGTCGGAAGAGCCGACCACAGGAGGGATGAGGACATACGTATTTCTTCTTCAGTAAGTGCTGATACTTTATGTGATGCTATAAAGGAAAAAAAAGTGAAAGGTTGTAGAGCCTCTCTTTACATGGCTAAGAGAACAGCTGAGACACATCCGCCCCAGATGGCCCCTCAGCAGGTCACCAGACTCCAATCACTGACAAGACACCCTTATATCATGAACACAAAGGCTTTGATCTCCATTGAGAGAAGAAAGCCAAACAAATGTGAACATCTAGCAACAGGACAGATACAGAGACACACGTGGCCACAACTGATGAAGTCTTCCAAAAAGACAGCGTTAGAAAGGAGTGCTTCAGTGCCAGTGGAGCATTAGCTGCCTGTTCCAAATGGCCCTTCCCTGCCCTCACACTTCATTCAGGAAGTGAAAAATCTCAACCAACCTGCAGGTAACGCGGGTGAGCCAAGACTGTGCCACAGCCTTCCATCTCACAGCGGACATACTGTATTGGAGGCTTCTTCCTAAGAAGTCAGTAAGGAAATGGGCAGAGTGATTGGCTGATGCATCTGAAGCCATGGCAGCAGCAAGAAAAATGATTGCGAGTGCAGCTTGGCGATGTGAGAGCAATGGATTACTGCTCCAATGCTCCTGTTTGGACTATGCTGATAGAGACTCCATCCAAAAGTTCCCTCCACTCCTAGCACTACTTGAGGACTCTCCCCAGGAGACAGAGTTCTCGGATGCTTATTGCTGGGCAATGCCAGGCTAGGGATCAACTAAGAAGGGGGGCAGGGGGGAGGGAAAGGGGTGGAGGCTGGTTCAGTTGGAAGAAATCAGACCCACACCTACAGGAAGAAGGGGGAAGGAAAGGAGGGAAGTCAATACATGCTGCTATTTTTATTTTCTTTCCCTTTAAAGCAGATTTCTATACTGTGCAAGAGAGATTTTTTGAGACAATCAACATCTCTGTGTAGGACGCAAGGGAAGCACGTCTTCAGAACAGAATCGAGTAGAGGGGATCACTTACCTTCTCTTGGGCAGCCTTGGGCTCTTGTCATCCTTTCTCCTCCTTCCCCTCCTGTAAGAGTTACAGAAACAGCACTGAAAGAGGCTTCTCTACACTGGTAGCGGGCATAGTTTTTGAAGTGTATCCTATAAAGCTGGAGCATGCTATAAGAAATACCACAGAACTCTTCTGTGCTTTTAGGCTGAAAAGTAACACTGCACCCTGCAAGTGCAGAGCCACCTACTCTGGATCAAAACACATGGAAAGTTTCTAAGGAAACACTCTTGTAATAGATGGGCAGGCTCCTTAAAGAAATTATGTAACCAGGCCTCCATGCAAATTGTCTCTGCATCTTGCAGAACTGCCAGACCACACAGAAGACTGCTCCCCACAGAGCTGAGGTCCCCACGCTTCTGATACCTGGGTGACACCTTTTTCTACATGACATTTGGTGGCACATGGCAGACCTCAAATCACCCTGCCTCTGTCAACACAGTCAGGTTGCGGCTACATGACTACCAGCTAGGTCTCGTGCACAACAACTTTTTGAACATGGTTGCCTAGCTCACATGTGTCTCAGCCCACCATTCACAACCGCACAGATACCTGTAAACAGATATCAACCAGCCACAGCCTAACAAATTTAGAAATTACTAACTCTTCTGCCACAATGGAGCGAGGAAGGTATTTAAAAAAACAAACAAAAACCCAAACCAGAAGCAGACATCACACGCTTTGCATTTTTTCTTTTAAACCTGCAACTGTCCTAACAACTTGCGACCTTGTAATTAAATTCATCCTATACCAGGCTGCACATCAGCACACAAGATTGTGCTCTCCTGTCTGCTCCAGACAGTCAGCAAGCTACTGCCTCCTGAACTGCAAGCTCTAGAAAAATTAATCGACTGCAAGTTAGAGGCAGGTTCAGAGGGAGGCAACATTCTTGAGAAATAAATGCTTCATGTGGCTTGCTCTCACAACCCCTCCCATTTCCTAATGCATTTTTTATAAACGCCATTTTGCCAACACAGTCCAGAATTGATGGTGCACCCTATTTCCTCTGCTCTGTTGGGTAACATTTCATACCACATGAAAAACACAAATCTGCATGACTAGGAAGAACGGGATTAACGACGTAGCAGCTATTTTACAGTCCTCTGTGTTAACTATAGCAGCTTATACACCTGTCAAGACAAAAATCTATGCTCCAATTGACCAGACCTATGCTTATACATAAGATGCGCCCTCCCAAGCAATAGCTCTGCCCAGAACTTTGTGCCTGCTTGACCACATTGCCGCCGAGCCACTCACAGTATAATAAAAGTCTTTTCTATACCATACTGAGGCATCTTTACCAATAGCAAGGCCATACCAGTAACATGCTGAACTTTTGTGCTGAAGAGGCACAAAAGTTTTATTATACACAAAAGTAGTGTCTGATCCAAACAACATAACCATAAGCCTCAGAAAGCTATCTCTAACAGAAAAAAAGTTATCAAAATATCAGCATCCTTACTCTTCTGCAATGTAAATCAGCTGTGCAGCAGCTTAGAAACAGCAAGGTAAATTAAAACGAGGGTGTGCAGAGCACAGACCAGCAGAGGGAGCCCATCTGTTTCAATTGCTCCTGGAGGAGCTAAAGTACAGCTGCTTTTTTTTCCTGGTTTTCTCCCCTCACACCACCCCAAAGAACAGCTTTGGCAGACACATAAATCCAGCCTACCTCAGTTGCCAGAAGGAAAGCTTCAGTGTTGAGTTCCAGTGACAGCAAACCCAAAGGTTTGTCCACTCAAAGCACTAGCGACTGACTAGGCAGCAAAAGTTTGTTCTTTTATTTCTCCAAAATAAGGGAGAATAGGGCTGCTTTTCCTCAGCTCTGGTATGTTAGTCCCAAGTGTACAAAGAGGACACTTACCACACACATACAAACTGTTCCCATGTCTGTCTCTAGGCACACAAAAGAAGAGATGTTGCCTTCTCAGCCTGGCTTTATAATACATTCTAATCCACTTCAGACATCACAACAGAAACCAATTTATGGAGGAAATCCCCTCAACTTAAACTAAATAAAAGCATCAACTCTTTTTTTTTTCTCCTTGCCAAACACACACAACATACTAGGAAGCAGGACTTCTACCAGAACAAAAGGTTCTGTCCTATTATCTTTCTTTCAGGCCCAGAAGAGAGGGGAAGCCAACAACAACAAAACACTGTTGCACCCTACCAAGAATGCAAAATATACAATACACACTGCATGTAACTGCAGAGTTTTACTCACTTCCTTGGTGGTTCTTCATCTTCCCGAAACTCACTCTCTTCTTTCACTTCTACTTTAATCTCTTTCTGTTTCTCTTTCTCCTCCTTCACCTTGCTAGCTTTTCTCCTTTGCTTTGGCGCTTCCCTACAAAGACACAAACATGACATATTACTCCAATACTCCACTGTCAGCTTTTCACAGAGATTTAAGCAAAAACTGGATTGAAGTTCAGGTCTATTTATCAAGTCCCACTTTTAAGCAGAAGTACGAACAAGGATTAAAGAAGAACCTGGCAGCCTGCAGGGCTCTAAAGATGTCAGTCTGTCAGAGAAGAGCAGTCCTGATAACTGTAGGCAGTATTTAGAACACAGTGTCCAACGGAAGACATTCCACCTTAGCAACTAGCACAGGTTCTTTGGGTCATGCTGAGCTCATTCAACTAAGATGTCACAATTTTTTTGGTCTAAAACCACAGTAAATACGTAATCCAATATACTTCTCTAGATGGGGCCTGTAGGTTTCATCTCTTGGATCATCTTTGAAGGGAACTTCTTCCTCACTGATGAGCATCTCCTCCTCATCATCACTGCTGGGAAAAAAGGAGAACACAAGACTTTAGCAGCAACAGCTTAACCACTACTGCAAGAATATTCATGCATCATATCCCCTAGGATAATACACATCACTTTCTAATACACTTACACTATACTTTTTACTAATACACATCACTTTCTCACCCAGCATGACTGGGGAAAGCTAACAGCTTGCACTAAGGACCATGACGACAGCCAAAAAGACAGGCTAGGCAGAGCTGTCTCTTCTTGTGACCCACCTAACTACAGCATCTGCTGCTGAAGAAGTAAAGCCTACCAGGTGAAATGCCCAAGACCAAATCTTACTGTCCATTTCTCCACAGTATCTCCTGACAACTGCAGCCAATCTGCAATCCAGACTGAAAGTGCAAAGGTCCGGGACTGAATGAAAACAGAGCTACTATCCATCCCATAGATTCTTTCACAGAAGCATTTATTTTGAAAAAATAAAACCAAAAAAACCCCCAAAACACTAAATAGGAAAAAATACCACAAAATAAATGGTTTCCTACCTGATTCCAGCTGGAGACTGACGCTCTTCTGTGACCTCTGAAAGGAAAAGTCACCATTAGGTTTCAATCTGTGTTCGCAGCAGTGAGCTCATCTGTCTCAAGATACCTCCGTCGACATTCAGTGCCAGGAGTGCTGGTGGCAGAAGGTACTCATGACCAAGAAGCACCACGCCTGTACCAGCCACAGTGTGCATACAGCTCACAAAGTTACGCCCACGTCTAGCTCCCTTCAAAGGTTCCCAGGACCTGACTATCTCCAGGCACTTTCATGCCAGAGCTTCCCACGTACCATATTCAAGCTGGTCTGTGTTTGGCTCCGACTTGCAGATGAGCTGCAGGGAGCCAGTCTTGGATCTGGAGGCACGCGAGTTCTCAGTGTCACGCTGGCGGGCTGCAGTGGCTGACCTGCTGCTGCGCCAGCTTCTGCTAGACCTGGCTGTGCCAACAGGAGAGCCACAGCCGAGGACGCTGGAAACTTCCTCCTCTTCCTTCTCTTCTTTGGGATCTGAAACAGCCATTGCAATCTCTTTAATTATAATAAAAAGCATAAATGCCATCGTTAATTCACACTCCTCTCTGTTGCACAGTGTTGGATAGTGTAACTGCCCCTGTCTACTCTGATGGGGAAGCCACTGTCTCCTACAGATTTGGAGCGTAGCTCTGCAAAGCCAGACAGGACACACCCCATGGCCTTACCACAGTAAGCCTTCATTTAAAGCGCTCATCACACTTTCCTCTGCCTCTGACTAAAGGCATAAATGTTTAAAACCAGCTCCCACTGCCTCTAAGTAAAGACAAATATTTAAAACCAGCTTACATTTCCCTCTGATAAAGGCTTCTAAGATGATTATTTGCTGGCTCTGATCTAACCCTAAGCACAAGATAGACACAAAGCTCAGCAACTGCTTTATGAAAGACTAGCTTCAACTAGACCACATTAAAAATTGTGTTCAGACAATCCCCCAAACACATATTTAACCAGAACTGTAGACCTGGTAATAACCCTGAGGAATCTGAGCTGGATGGTTCTGGTCTTATGCTCGAGCAAAAACCACCACAAGCACTGTTAGCCTGAGGTCTTTACACTCATTTATAGCTTCTACAGGTGGTTTCTTTTTGGCTGATGGCTGCTGTCCACACACATTTTGGCAAGGTAACAGACCTGACTGAAAACGTCTACATGAGCCAGTTTATCCCTTAAAAACTAAAATTCCCAAGTACAGTTCACTTGATCTCACTTTTCTGGTACTTGCTGTGACACTGGGCCTTAATGAACTCAAATGACTTTTGAAATTTCACAAGTGACATGCTGAAGAAACCAGTTCCAAGTAGCTGGCTATGCTCAGTACTCCATGTTTGCCACTGCTTTAGTCCACAAAACCACCTGTGGCGCTCCGCTGAGCCTGGGCTCTAGGCTCTGCTCAGACCCACTCCTTTTCACCCAAATACATTCACACTGCTGTTTAGCTTCACGTGGGCCTCTGCTGCCCAAGTGCCAGCTAGCAGTACCACTGAGATGGCTGGGAGTTTATCAAACATCTGCAGGCAAAGTCAGTGGACGGTCCTCTAAAGACTGGCTGGCAAGCAGTTCAGTTATGCTGGGAGTCCCCATGAAGAACAAAGTGCACATCTGCCAGAAAAGGAGGTCCACAACAACCCTGGGTGCCATTTACAGAAGGCTGTAAATTTACAGTCAGGAAACAGAGGGACATTGTTAATCCCCTTCACTCACTAGACCACATCTGGATTCCCCTTCCAGTTTTGGACTCCCACTACAAGTACACCGTCAACATATTTGATCAAGTCCAGTGGGGACCACCAGCTGGGGGCTGAAACACACAACCTGTGAGAAGCTGAGGGAAACATGCTTGTTCAGCCCAGAGAGTAGAAAACCCTTGGGGGACACCACAGCAGCGTTGCAATGTACAGGTTACCAAGCAGCCCAAACCTCCTTGCTGAGGCACACAGACAGGAGATGATGAGCACTGGCCATCAACTGAAACACAGAGGTCAGTCAGACACAGGAAAAGCATTTTTCCCCCCAAGAGGACAGTGAAGCACTGGAAGACGGGTCCAGCAAGGCTGTGCAGCCTCCATAGAATCATAGAATGGTTTGGGTTGGAAGGGACCATTAAAGATAATCTAGTCCAGCCCCTCTTGCATTAATCAGGGACATTTGCAACAAGAGCAGGTTGCTCAGAACCCCATCCAACCTGACCTGGAATGTTTCCAGGGACAGGGAATCTACGACTTCTCTGGGAAACCTGTTTCAGTGCTTCACGACCCTCATTGTAAAAAAAAAAAAAAAGCCTTCCCTCTCTCTAGTCTAAATCTCCCTCTGGTTTGGTTTAAAACCATCACCCCTTGTCCTGTCGCAACAAGCCCTGCTAAGAAGTCTGTCACCATCTTTCTGACAAGCCCCTTAAAGCACTGAAAGGTGCCAAGAAGGTCTCCCTGGAGCCTTCTCTTCTACAGGCTGAACAAGCCCAGCTCTCTCAGCCTGGCCTCCCAGCAGAGGGGTTCCAGCTCTTGCATCATTGCTGGGGCCTCCTCTGGCCCCGCTCCACCAGGTCCATGTCTCTGCTGTGCTGAAGACTCCAGAGCTGCCCCAGCACTGCAGGGGGGTCTCACAGAGCGGAGCAGAGGGGCAGGATCCCCTCCCTGCCCTGCTGCCGGGGATGCAGCCCAGGAGGACGTTGGCTTCTGGGCTGCAAGTGGACAGTGTCAGCTCAGCTCCAGCTTCTCACCCCCAGCACCTTCTCCGCAGGGCTGCTCTCGATCACATTATCCCCCAGCCTGTATTGATACAGGAGGTTGCCCTGGCCCAGGTGCAGAACCTTGCACTTGGCCTTGTTGAACCTCATGAGATAACATAGGCCCACTTCTCAAGCTTGTCTAGATCTGACTGGAGAAAGCCCTGAGCAACATGATATGAACTCTGTGTTGAACCTGAGTTAAGTGGCAGATGGGACCAGAGATATCCTGAGGACTCTCTCAACCTGAAATCTTGCATTTTGCACCAAGCCTTTTGAACCAAGTGATCCTTTTACTGCTAGCATATAGTTTGTTTTGTGTGACTCATTCCCCAATCCTTAACAGAGTGGGAATAATCAACATTTGACTGAAAAAATCTGACTGGAATACAGGATGTAAGGCATCACAATTTTGTTGTAAACCAGCAACCAAGTCTGATGTCTTGCATGTATAAAGCTACTTCATTGTCAGAGCATGAACCACACCTTTTTGGCTTCCTGGTTTAGCAGATCTCAGGGTGAACTACGACTGCTTTATGTTTTTAATCCTAATTGTGAACATCCTCAGTGTTTTTGAGTGCTAAATCAATCCAAGGACAGTTGAAACCGTTCTCTAGATGCTTCCCCCTCAAACACTACCACGCTACCAGTGTGAGCACAGACTGCTGCCCTTCAAAGAGTTTTATTCCCTTGGAAGATCGGGCATTCAGCTGATTTCTCAGCAAGAGCTAGTATTTCAAAGATTAGACTTACAGAGTTGAAACAGACCTCCCTCGGAACACATTTCTACAAAGTACCCCACTCACTTGGCAATTTCTCCTCATTTCTCTGAAGTGAAGGTGTTCAATAGGCCTTTCCCCATGATCCCTTTCTACTTCTTCCTCTCCTTCGGCACGCTTACTAATACATGCATTGCATTTTTACACACTGTGAATACCTATGCGTCTCCAAAAATCCCACAGTTATGAGAAGCATCAAGTATCTACTTTGCAGTAAACCTGCAAAGCATTATAGAGCTATTAGTTGAAAATCCTTATAATTCTTGACCCTTCCAACAGGGGACACAGGTCACTATGCTAGAGTCAGAGCTGCACCAGGAAACTTGTGTTCGGCTGCACTAGCAGCTGGAATCACCACTCACCAAGGCTTTGCCTGAAATCTAAAAGTGCAAAAGAAAAGTCCTAGATTTTTAATATATTCTGTGTCTCTTTCCCACACCTAAATTTCCTTTTTCCTTCACAAAAACCAGCTGACTAACCCAGCCAGCCTCTCCAAAAACAAAATAACAACAAAACAACCACCAAACCAAACCACTAAACACAGAGACAGAATCTGGCTTGGAGGGAAAAGCAGCACTTCCTCCTCCTGCTGCTTTGTCTAACACACCTGACCTGGCATTAGAGATAATCACAAGCCTGTCACTGGAGGTGTTGCAATTTTAATTGTGTTTGAGGATTCCTCCTCAAAGCACTGATGTTAGGCAGGAAGTAATAGGACTCACATTTCCATTTAGGTTAGGAACATGGCTGTCCCTGTCTCTCTACATCACCAGTGGAAGGAGTCAGGATCTCTCCCAACTGACTACCCAGGGACCTTATGGTTACTTTCCGTCCTGTCTCAAGTACCACACTTAGCCTGGGTCAGCCCAGGCCCTGTGGATGGACACAGCATTACTCCTCTGCTCTCACAAATGTCTCCACACAAAGCCACACTCCCCAGTTAGCAGGATTTGACTAATGGCACGAAGAAACCAGAGAGACAAGACAGATGGAATAAACATTGCTACCACAGATAAACAGGCTCTGGTCTTCCAATGAAAAAAGAAGAGATGTTCCTTGAATCTCCTGAGACCGAAACATAGGAACTGTTAAATTAGAAATGCTGTACTCAATTCTGCGTTTAAAACTGTATAAACTTGTCAACACCACCAGCTCTGGCTAGCTGCAATTTCTCTGGGAGGTTCCCATCCTCCCAGCAGATGCATGGAAAATGGATTATAGGCCAACAACCTGTTATTTCATTGCAAATATCAGCAGTGGTGATGGACACCAGGTCATAAGAACTCAAGACTCTAGGAGGACAAAAGAATACATGAGACCCAAAAGGCATCAAGGTACCCCCAGTGCAAAGCAGAAAGAAGCACTGAACATTCACTTTTCAGATCAGCTGCTAAGAAACGAATCCCGTGCCTTCCTTTTAGCAGCTAGTTAGCACACGCAACCCCAAGTGAAGACCCAGCACTGCTGTCTTCGCCCGAGTCACATTTCACAGGGAGGGGGCAATGGAAGCTGTGACTTGGCAAAATGAGTCTGCCAAGAAATGTCCCCATGCTCACACTCCCCTGCAACTCCAATACTGACATTACTACAAATCCCACCCCACAGCCTCTGCAGAAGTTAGCTTCAGGAACCCTGTGAATGCCTGCATCTTACAGGAAATCACTCCAGAGAGATGGGGAAAACCCACTTTATGAAGCCCTACCAATCCTTTTGATCTTTTGGCTCCTGCACAACCTTCTTTCCAACCACTAAAGGAAAACAAAGTCCTGGGCACCTATCAGCTACTCACTGCAAAGAGCAGAAAGAAAGTCCAAACCAACTGCATTTCCTTGAGCCAGCAGTGTGCCTAGGTGGCCAAGAGGGTCACCAGCATCCTGGCCTGTATCAGAAATGGTGTGACCAGCAGGAGTAGGGAGGTGATTGTGCCCCTGTACTCAGTGCTTGTGAGACCGCACCTTTAGCACTGTATCCAGTTTTGGGCACCACAGGATAAGAAGGACACTGAGGTGCTGGAGCGGGTCCAGAGAAGGGCAACAAAGCTGGTGAGGGGTCTGGAGAACATGTCTTATGAGGAGCACCTGAGGGAACTGGGATTGTTTAGCTTGGAGAAGAGGAGGCTGAGAGGAGACCTCATTGCTCTCTACAGCAAAAGGAGATTGTAGGAAGGCTGGTATTGGTCTCTTCTCCCAAGTAACTAACAACAGGACAAGAGGTAATGGCCTCAAGTTGCACCAGAGGAGGTTTAGATTGGATATCAGGAAGAAGTTCTTTACTGACAGAGTGGTTAGCCATTGGAACAGGCTGCCCAGGGAAGTGGTGGAGTCACCATCCCTGGAGGTGTCCAAAAAATGAATAGATGTAGTGCTTTGGGACATGGTCTAGTGGTCAGAAAGATGTTGGGACAAAGCAAACCCTGTTCTCAAGGGTTTGTAGTGACAGGACAAGGGGTAATGGGTTTAAGCTCAAAAAGGGTAGATGTAGGTTAGACATTAGGAAAAAGTTCTTTGATATGAGGATGGTTGATCACTGGAACAGGTTGCTGAGAGAGGTCTTGGAGGCCCCACTCCTGGAGACATTCAAGGTCAGCCTTGATGGGGCTCTGAGCAACCCGACCTAGTTACAGATGCCCCTGCTTATTGTAGGGGGGTTGGACTAGATGGCCTTTAGAGGCCCCTTCCAACCCAACACATTCTATGATTCTATGAAGGTTGGACTTGATGAACCTAGAGGTCTTTTCCAACCTAAATGATTCCATAATTCTATTTCCTGAAGAAGTACTCATGGGACTTGCATGACCATGCTGTGCCTGTCCACCGCTTTCCTTCTACGTCTGTTCCCCTAATAACTTGTGGATGCAGTGGCTATGTTGCTCTGTATTTTGGGAAAGATGAGGAGGTAGCCAGGGAACAGAGACCCAAACACCGTTCCCCGCAGGAAGGGTGTGCACAAGTAATGCTGGTACACTAAAGCCGGCAGCACCGCTGGGAGATACCACTGTCCTCAGGCTTCACTGGGGACGAGTGACAGAAACCCTCTGGAAGCAGAGCTTCTTGCTTCTGCTGCTCACAGCACAACTTGTAGACTTGGCATAAACCCGCCTGTTATCACCGGCGCATTGCTATGCACCAGTCCTGCTATACTGGCAGCCCGAACATCCACTCAATGACTCTCAGGGCCAGGAGTTGTTTGGTACTTCACAGCTACATGTATCAGCCACCTTTGTTCAGATGCTCAAGTTTTTTTGTTTTATTAATTTTTTTATTTTTTTTTTTACTATCTCCCCTTCAGCCTGCAGCTCAGAGATAAGCTTGTGGCAGTAACAGATCCCTCTTTTTTGACATCGCAGCAGTAAAAAAATACCCATGCCACTTTATCTATGCTTGAAGTATAGAAAAATGAACCTTTCAACCGTTACAAATTAAGTTTGTTGACTACCAACAAGAAATTTTCCAAACTTTGATTTATAAAGCATTTGAAAGCATCTTACTAACTGCTAAGTGGGCACTTTCAGAAAATACCCATGTACAATTAAGTGAAAGGAAAATAAACTACGAATTGAGTTACAAAACAACTACTATGAAAATAAATGCACCACAGCATATATACATCTCAGACTGCGACTTGGATTTGACACAGTAACCATACAACAGATAAGGCACTGAACATTTTATAATGGCACAGACAAAAATGAAACTCGGGGGAAAAAAAAAAAACAAACCCTAGTGTAAACCTCTATCCAAATGGCTCCTCCCACACAGGAGTCAAAGTAGATTTGGGCAATACGAGTTATTTTAATTCAGCACATTTTTATAAGGTTTGATTTCAAGTAATGACATTTCTCTCTCAAACACTGACAATGTCTTGAGGGAAAGCAGTCACTACCAAAGAAGCATAAAGCTTTAAGAATACAAATATTGAGGTATAATGTGAGTTATCTATGCTACAAAACCATTCTGTACGACTAGAGTCTTGAAAGTTTTCCATCTTTTTTTTTGAATCTGTGGAACCCTAAAGTTTTTCTAGCTGTTAAAAGCAGACTGCTACAGAGCAAGCTTGTATTTCCCACTCATTTCCTTTCATAGTCCTTGAAGAAATGGCTCTCTGACCTCCCCTGAGCCTTCAAATAGCAGCTTGAAAGCCTCTGTGGTGGGAGATCGGCTGCAGCACCAGCCACCCACAGAAGCGCGTTACAGCAGCCTCATACGGAGAGACCAGGGAAAAAAAAAGATCTCATGGAACCAATCACCAGGATAGTTCTCCACATGTGTGAATATCTAACAAAAGTATTACACACGTGACTCCATTTCTAATGCAGGGTTTCTATAACAGTGCACTGAAGAAACATGTAAATACAGCCGGCATCATCCTCTAACCCACGCTGTGCTAAAAAACTTGATTTGAGAACGGACTTCCCAGGAGGTGACTCTCCATGCACGTGGCAATACATCTCTTTTGATCACTGCATTAAGCAAGTAAGTGTGGCCCCATCTTACCCCTGCAGCAAGCTCTTCTTTCCACCTCTTAACAGCACTACTACCAAGCTGTGTACCTATGTGCACTTCAAGAACTACACTGGATCTTGCTCTTACTGCAAAAAAGCACCAATACCAATGTAAAGTTGCAAGACTAAAATACACATGAAAAAATAACTTGCATAAACAAGGGTCCACGTCAAGTACATTTTGGCTGCACGACACAAGCAGAGCAACCCAGACACGTAGATTCAGTAATCTGAGTGTTCATTCATGGCGTATTACATATGTACGAGTGCTTCCAACCCCACCCTCTTTCTTCTTACTCCAGGAGGAGTCATCTTCTTGCAGCCTGCACCTCTAAAACCTCAAAGACAAATCACGTATGTTTGGGGAACACTGTAAGGCTCTGCCACTAAGCACAAACTGGTCATCTTTATATTCAGCCGCTCCCACACTCCCTTCCAGGATAGCTACAGAGCCCATTTTTCAACTGTAATGGACTGAAAGATTTCATTCCAACTCTTAAAAGTGGTTATTAGACAGCAGAGTCAAAATCGTACACAAAAGGTGATTAGAGTCAGAAACTGGTACAGTCAGAAGCAGGTTTTGACTGCTAACATGACTTAAGAGTCACAGTAAGGACTACATTTTCAATCCAGTGATGGAAGGACACTACATGTACTCACTAACTCTATATTCCAATAATTAAAATTATTGAGGCCTAACTAAAATGAAAATTATTTCCACAAGAATATACAGTGTCATAGGAAGTCAAATGTGAATTATACTACACGGTCTGACTCTAGATCCATGAATTCATTTATAAGCTGAGATCAAATGTTCTACTTCTGTAACTAATATTTCCACAGAAACACATTAGGGAAATACTGCAATTGCATGACTAGGTACACAAGATAGGAAATACAATCGGTACGGCTGACCGTGCAACTGCTTTCATGCACACCAGTATGGTTAACAACCGCATATTAATTCTGACACAATACACACCTTTGACTTTAACCTTCACGTACTCTTCCTATCAGACTCACACAGTCAGACCTTTGTGCCTGCACTCCCAGGTTGATGGGCAGAGAAGCGCTCTGATCCCATGGCACTGTACAGAGCAACATAAAAACTTGGTGAGATGCTTCCACTATTATAGCATCTCAGTTATAACTGATAGCCCAAACTCAGCTATGATCGCACCCATCACCTCCAAGCTCTACCAACAGCAACACTGGTGATTTTACTTCAAAATACAATCCCAAACATTACACAACAAAACTTACTGAACAAACTTTGGTGCAGCAAATTTTTCATCTGTCCGATAGATACCGAGGATGTATCACCAGGTGTACCTCACTTCCACAGGCCATTCGCCCTGGCACATGCAGGGCTAACAGTTACAGCTGAGCTCACAAACTTAATATTCTAAACTAGATTTAGTATTTTAGAATAAGGGACAACAGTCTAATGCAAACCACCATGCAGAATTAAACCCACGTCGGAACTCACGCCAGTAAACGCTAGCACCGAATTCAAAGCCTTCACCAGCACCACCTGGGCCATTTTACTGGATTTCTTCCTCAACCCAGCTCCCTTCAACGGTGAAACAACAAATGGTATTTTACCTTCCAGAATTACAGAAGACTCCTAGCTACCAACAACCCTATCGTGCAAGGAGAGCTGCAGTTTGCCTGTATCTGATTAGGCTTCTTCCAACATTTTATGCTAAAAGCCAAAAACTGGGGAGTGGGAGGGAAGCTTCTCTCCTGCAAACTGCACGATCTGAAGAAGACGCTATTCACTGTTTCCATGTCTTTCCCAATAAGCTCAAGTGTGCACCAAGGACTTCACCCAGTGTGCGGCTGGGACACAGAAGTGCAGTCTTATCATTTCTGCATTTTTAAAGACTAAAAAACAAAGAAACAAACAAAAATTCAGCAGCCAGATTTCCTTCGAACTTCTCAGTGCCAAATTTCCATGCAAACCTCCATATCACCCATTTCAGCTGCAAGTCTAATCATAAAAAAGAATCCAACTAATTTAATAAATTTTTCCTCTCTCACATTCAAGGACAGCTGAATCTCTCAGAGCCCAAAGTTAAAGTCCAAAACTGCTAGAGTGCAGATAACCACCAAACTTGGGAAATTTCAGACCGATGTTTGCCATTTCCAAGTGTGTCCCAAGAAACCGGGGTAAAAATTGGACTATTCTTCCTGTTTTCCACCACTGTCACATAAACATTTCTGCTTAAGAGTAGCCAAAACACCGAGAATCACCATTAAAATGTGACGTTAACACTAAACACGTATTAAGTGACAACATCACGCCTTTTTACAATTTTCAGCAGCTTTGCCTTGACCTAAAAGGCTGAAGCTCTTAAAACAAATGCTCTGCCTACCTTTTACGTGGTAAGGGGTAAAGGCACACAAGTGAGGTCTGTGCTAAACACACATTGGTTAATTCTGCTTTGGTCTGCAAAAATACACCTTACCAGCTAGGTATTTCAACACCAAATGGAATAAAGCTATACACTTGCAGGAATAAAGAGTTATAGAGCTACCATAATAAAGGCAGCATTCAAGACACAAATGCCTGCAAACAAGAACTGAGTAGCTCCAGCAGAAAGGTAAGGTCATTTGCGCAGGTGTATGACCTCCTTTCCTCACTACTTCATTCTGTGACAATTTCCCAGATTAAAACAAACACTACGCAAAGCCTTTTACTTGGAACTGTTTCAGAAGTAATCACTGGGTAAGGAGCAAATCTTTTTTTTTTTTTTTTCAAGAAACTGTTAAATAGATACACAGAGTTCACATAATTCACACTGGAAGAAAAAAGTTCTGCTCCTGGTTGCAGCACCCCACACTTGGGGCCTTCTTGATTAGACCAATTAACTAATCTCTCCCCTTCAAAACTTTTTTCTTTTATCCCTGAGGACAGAAGCATAAAAAATTTGCCACCTACTAGAGCTAGAAAAGGATAAGTGTAAATATTTGAAGACTCTTATTTCCACATATCTCTCACGTCTCCTAAGGACCTAAACCTGTATTTGCGAGAGCAGGAGAACAGATGCCAGCCCAGGTTTTGCCAGGTTACTCAGGAGCACTGCATAACCAGAGCTGTCAAATGCAGTGCAGTGTGGTCTCCACTCCCAACAGCGCAGTAAAACCCCAGCGGTTATCTGAAAGAATAAGTTTTTTGCATGTTGGGCATGTGAGAACATCAGCAGCAGCTTATTTGCAGTTCCACAATCTTGAGAGAGACCTTGGAAAGAAACTGAATGTCATCAAGTAGCAAAACATGCTTTAAAAGGAATATCCAACACATTTGGCAACCTTTGTGGAAAAGCCCTGACTTTCTGGGTGGAATACAACACTAGGAGTAATTCAGCTCTTACCTTTACCAGCTGCTTTATCTGTGCACCTGAAAAAAAACCACATAAGTCAAACTTAAAAGACAGCTTCTGTGGCACGACAGCAGAAAGAAACTGAATTAGGTGGAGAATGAGCCCCAATTCCCAATCGCAGATAGACCTATTGCCTCGTTCTCAAATCGCTGCTTTCCACCCCTTGTGTCAACACGGATTATTTCACCCAAAGAAAGTTTAGGTGAACCAGAACGACACATCAGCTGAAGCCCAGTCTGGCCCATAACAGCCATGGCTACCTCGGAGGGACTGTCGCTAGCCAAGGCCCACCAGCCCCTCACCATATGTCCTCGACCCCAGAACTAAAGCAGCAGTGAGATGCAGTCATCGCCTCACGGGAAAACAAATCGCTCCACCTCCTTCACCGAGACCTGTAGCATACGGAACCGAAACAAGCTGGGGACCGAGCAAGGCGGCCGCTCTCCCGGAGGACGCTGCGCAGCCGGCTCTCGTAAGGTTCCGCTCAGCACCGAGGGCATGCCTGCAGCAACAGGCGGGGCGGGCGGCCGGCAGCCGGGACACTGCCCTCCCTGGGAAGGGAGTGGTGGGGCCGGCCCCGAGCCCCAGCTCGGCCCGGAACAAAGAGGCGGAGGCGCGGGGCACCCCGCGGCTGGAGGCGGGCCCCGGGGCCTAGGCGCCACTCGAGCGGGACC
>VZZY01018386.1:50416-81328 GCA_013400335.1 Eurystomus gularis
CCTGCCCCGCTCCTCCGCTCAGCTGTGCCCGCTCGGGGGCTCCGGCCGCATCCCCGGGGCCGCAAGGTCTCGGTGACAGATGGGCGCGACCGCTGCCTGGGAGCGGGCTTCGACCTGCAGGGCTGCGGGCCTGTGCCGGCATGGCCCCCTGCTCTGCCCCTCTGCGCCCTGCTGCGGGCCCGGCCCGGCTGTAGCACTCACCTGCACCCTGGGCCGCCTGGGAAAGTGGCTCTGCTGGAGGACCCGGTCTTGGTAACGCTGAAAACTTGAGTTGCCTCCCCAAAGCAAAATTTTGTCAGTACCTGGTAACGCGCAGTCCCCGCAGAACCGTCACTGCCATGTAAGAAGCAAACACACCCCACAGATCAAGCACTGTCATCTAAGGAGCAGAACCCAAAAGCTTCAGTCCTATGAACGCTGAAGTCACCACCTTAAAGCAGTTTTCTGTCGCAGTCCCCAGCCCCTCCCCTCTGCGCGGGGTCAGGAGCAGAATGCAGTGTGGGGCATCTCAGTGGCTGGGTGTGCTCTCAGACCTGGCCATAGCCATCATCCTAATTCCTGAGGCTGCCTCAAGAACCAAAAAAGCACCCTCCAGAACCTGCTGCAGATCCTTTGGTGAGCTGCAGTGAAACCAGGATGCTTTTGGAATCATAGTGTCCTTGGGATCTCAGGAGCTCTCTCACTGGATAAAGCAATCACCTCAAGTCAAATGCCCCTCTGTTAATGGTCTCAGAACAGCCATCAGAAAGCATCCCCTCACCCCACCTCGCCAGCAGTGTGGGTTGTGACTCATCCAGCTGGAAGCCAGGTGTTGCTTTCAAGGATGAAGGTTATTGCTATGTTCTTCTGGAGCGGATGATTTGGCTGCGCTTACCTACCATTTTAGAACAGAAGAACAAGTGGATAATACATAAGAAAAATACATCCTTCCCCCAGTTCTTGAAAATATAGGATAAACTGGTTGGATTTCATTTAATTCCATGCTAGGAGTCAACAGGGAGTCTTACAGATCAGGATCTGGCTCAAAAGCCTTCCTGCAATAGAGTTGCCATTGCTCCTGCATCCTATCTTGGACAAGCTAGTGTGATAGACACCCTACACCATTCCTCCTGTGTCAAAGGAAATTGAGAGAAAATACATCTTTCCTGAGGATGCGGGCGGCTACGTCACTCAAACTGCACACAAGAGCATGGTGGTTGAGACAGCAACAGTGAGGGAAAAGGCAGGGCAGGAGCATGGAGCTGCACCCCGAAACCCAGAACTGCAGTGCCTGGATTCATTTAGCCAAAGGGTTTATCAGTTGGTGGCTACAGCCCTTTGTGTGGTGGACTATCAAGTCTACGTGGCTAGAGGGCAAGTTGAGCTCTGAAAGAAAGTTTCCGCACAAGCAAAACATCTTCCGCAGGACCAGTGCCAGGCCATCATTCTCAAGGGTATGGACTTGGCCAGGCATCAGGTGCAAGCAGCCTTTGATGCTGGGGATACGGTGGCGAGAGACACTGCCTTGGGGGTGGATACACGGTGGTCTGCTTGGCTGCAAACCTCTGGCTTCCATGAGGAAGTCCAAAGAAAACTCGAGAACTTAGCCTACACAGGGGAGCATCTCTTTGGGGAACAGGTGGAAGCTACGTTACAAGAGCCAAAGCAAGGCCGGCCACACTGAGGTCACTGCACTGCCCCTCGGCTCCCCCCGCAGGGGGGTTGGGAAGGGTAAAGCTCTTCTGACAACACTGACTTTCACATCCGCTGTTTGTTTCAAGGGTGTGCAATGCCTTTCTGGGAAGGGTACCCCACCACAGTAGCAGAATAAGGAGTTCTTCATGCTCTCTCTACAGGGAGAAGAAAAAAAAAAAAAAAAAGGAAGTTGAAGAACCCAAGGCATTTACCTGGAAAATCATGTTTTGTAAGCTGATACTCATCAGTGAGATGACTTGGGCTGCCTTTTGTTTCTTTCCATTTTAGAGTTTCAAGTCCTAAGCTTTATTATGTGATTAGAAAACAAATGTGTGTCCAAATCTCCATTCCTCAGCTCCTGAGAGTGCTCTAATAAACCGTCTTATTGTGGAGAAGTGTGGACAGTCTGATTCCGCTTGGCAAAGACACTGGGCTGTGGGGAGGAGGAGAACATCCTAACATAAAAGTTAAAGAACCAGAAAAGTTCGAGATAGTCACACAAGGATTCCTTCTGTTCCTTCCAGGCCAAGGCAAGAGGCAACTGGTTCAGGCCGCAGCAGAAGCACTCTCTCACCTGTGGCATCTTTTAAAGGCGATGTACAAACCTTCTCCAGAGCTGGTGACCTGAGTGGCTTGAGACTCATTTTCAACACAGTTTGGGTGGGTCTTGCTTTGTGGCAGTCCAACATCAATCTGTTAGTTTTCTTTCAAAAAGATGTTTCTCTCTCTTTCCAAGAAGGAAATCTCAGCAAGAATTTAAGCACTGTCTGCTAATGCTGTTTGTATTTTAAGTGGCTGAAAATACTCTTTCCCCAAGGATTTGACTAGCTGAAAAACGGATTGGCATCACTTCGCAAACCTTCCAAACTAACTGTTCTGCTGCAGGTAACCCATACTCTCTGCTATGAAATGACTTTGCATTTATTCTTAAATGAAGTCAATTTCATTTCAAACTGGAGAGTCTCAATGTGGGAAGTTATTCTCAAGTCGCTGTGGTGATTGGTTTCTCCTCTGTAGGCAAGGCAATTAATTCTTGTTACTTGTCACTTAATTCTTGTTAAAGTAGGTTGGCTAAACCATTGCACAGAAGCACAGCTCAGATCAGGACACAACTCAACCATTTGCATCTGTTGGGCTTGTGTTTTCTAAGGGGAAATTTATAACATGAAGTTACAGCTCCAGATACTTGTTTACACTAGGGCTCATGTTATCACGGGGGGGGGGGGGGGGGGAGAGTAAATCACTGAGAAGTCTAAAAATAAACCGAAACCTTCCGCAGACAGGAAGGTTCTGTTATTTGCCGAAAGGGAAGTGTCTTACACAATGATCCTGTCTCAAAGCAGCCATAAGGGAACGATACAAGCAGTGCCTCATCTTGGCTTTTGGGTAGCTCTCAGCTTTGCTTGTCCTGGGACTCAGTTTAGCATCCCTTGTGGCTTCTCCTGAGAAGGTGCCCTGCGGGATATCCCTACTGTGAGCAGGTAACAGAAGAGCTGTCACCAGCGTGGAGTGGTGGTGATTAAGCAAACCTCGGCGTGCCAGCTTGGTACAAAGGGGCTGAATTAGACCCCGGTCCACCCTGGTGGTGCAGATAGGATCGGCAACGTGTGAAAATGGGTGGCCGAGACCACGTCAGCTTGACCTGTGCAGCAAGTGTTTATTCCTCAGCAGTGCAGGAGGCTGCAGCTCCCATGGCACAGGAGCTCTGTGGACTCAGGGAGAGGATGGAAGGAGCAGGCTCAGCCCGGCCATCTGAGACCCTGACCGCAGACCCCCTTCCAGGTGCCGACAGATGGCTGCATCCTGCTGGTCTGTTGTCGCAGAGACCCATCTGCTCTTATCTTGTCTTAAGGTGAACCTCTCCTTCCACAAGATCAGTAAAATTTCTTAAGCAGCCCCATCCCATGTTTCTGGGACGTTTTGTGGCACATCTCACATCTGGAGGCAGTGCAGTGCTCAACTGCAACCCTTTCTTTGAGGATCTCTTGAAAGCTCTTCTGCTGAGTCATAAACCTGTCAGGGTGAAGCTGCGAACAGAACCGGGGCTCCTCTCACCTGGCAATGCTGTGAAAAAAGCTGAGGTCTAATTAGCTTTATCTGGACTTTATCTGCCAGAAACACCTGCATTGCCCCTGCCTCAAGACACACTTTCAGGTGCTCACAGGCTTATTACCTGAAAAGTCGGCATGTGGTGCTGGGAGACTGAAGTGGTCTGGCTTGGGAGAAGTAGAAGTGTCTCAATGGTGGGTAAATCACTCAAACCACCAGCACAGATAACGGCTCTGGTTTGCTGTTAGGTGTTGTGTCTGGCTGGCGGTGCTGCTGAGCGGGTGCATCCCAATGCCCGTAGCGTCAGGGCTGAGCTGTGCCTGGCAGCTGCACGTGTGGCACCTCCAGGAAACTTTTTAAGTGGTCCAAAGCATTAACGCAAGGAGAGTGTAGCACAGCCACCAGCTTCAACAGTGCCACTGCCACGTCCTTGTGCTCATGCTAGCGCTAAGTGACACAAAGGGATTAGCTGTTACCTGGAAATCCAAGATGAGGATCCAAGAGCATCCCTCCAAAAGGGGAGGCTGTGTTGGAGTGTGCCGGCACTGTGGGTCCTGTGCCTCCCTCCATCACACTGCCACAAATGCATTTCCACCCAGCACAGGGATGCCATCGCTCGTCACATGCGGCTAGTGGCTTCTGGAAACAGCTTCGATCTGCAGGACACATGCACTTTGGCTTCCAGCAGAGAAGGCCAAGGAGCTTGAATGTTTTTATGAGTCAGGAGCTCCTGGACAGCTCCTGCTGGCCAGTCTTCCCTGCTCCATCCCCAATGTGTGGCTGCTCTTGGCTCCCCTTGCCTCAGCCTCTGCCACCACTTTCTGCCTGCTGCCTGTCACACGTGGTTCATAGCGCACAACCCACAAAGGAAAAACCCTGAGCGACAAACCCCAACCCCAGAGCGGGGGGAGGAGGCGAAGCCAGAGAGCGGAACCAAAAGTCTGCACAGCACAGCTTGCCAACTTGCTGCCCTGCAGGCGCTGCCCCCAGCCTCCGACACCCCATGCCGAGGCAGGATGGAGGATTTAGGTAAGCTGGGCCCCTCCAGAGCTAGACTCACACCTAGGCTTGGTGTCAGGTTGTGCCCTTGGCAGCTCAGAGAAGCCTTATCCTTCTTCTACCTGAGCACCCTCACCTGCACCCCCCCACCCCCCAAATGCAGGATGCGCCTGCCACACTGCACAGCATTCCTGAAGCATGGGGGACCACTAGCAACAGGGGTCTGTCTTCCCCAGGGCACCATCTCTGGCTTACGAAGAAACCTCCGCCAGCACTTTAATTCCAGCATAAGCCCTAGCAAAGGAGAGCTAAACCTTGGTGCTTTCTGCGCACTCAGAGTGGTGCTTTGTGCAGGGAGGGCAAAGCGCTTTCTCTTTCCACTTTCACCTCACCACCTTGGCCATCCCTCAGCACCTTGCGGCCCTCACATCAGGAAACAGGGGATACCCCAGCATGGCTGCTTCTCTTACCCTTTGTCCCCCACCCCGGGCCACAGATAACTCCCAGCACCGCTGCACTTGTGCTGCACCCTTGGGCTGCTCGGCTCTGTTGCGTGCAGCCGGGATTGCATTGCTGCCGCAGCCTGTTTCCTGCCTTCAAGCGCTCTCCATTTTTGGCCATGTGCTCGCTTGGCCACCTGGGCCATGTTGACCCCCTGAGATGGGGGAGGCAGGACAGGGAGTGCACCCAACAGCCCCCTGAGGCCCTTGGCACCTTACTGGCAGAAGCTTCTGTAACACCACTTTTGCTCCTGAGATTTCAGGAGTGGCACAAGCTGGCTTCAGTGGGGGGTGCACAGGCAGGGGGAGCAGTCAGCTGCCGTGGTGCTCGATCTGGGTCTCTTTGTGCAGATGCTTTGCTGGCAGAACTGGCGCAGAGCTCTCACCTGGCCTCCAAGGACTGCATGCTCCAAGTGCTGAGCTCCTGCAAGCAGGATCTGGCCACAGATGAGCCCTCAGCCCCCCATGGCTCTGAGCCCCTTGCCTCTGCAGCCCTCAAGGTAACACCTCAACACAGTGGGGCTGGTAGCTGAGACCCTGCTCAGCTCACGACAGAGGTGGTGGTGCCAAGCAGGCAGCTAGGGGTGCCAGGGGAGTATCTAGCTTTGTCCTTCTAGGTGCAGCTGCCGCCTCAGGCTCAGCCCCTAGGAGAGGATTTGAAGACAGTGTACAGGTAAAACATGGCCATGGGAGGGCAAAGCTATCTGGGGCTACTCTTTCCATCACTTAGATAACTCCTCTGAGGTCACCTGGCCTCCTGCATGTCCCCCCCCCAAAAAACACATCCACAACCTGGGGTAGGGGGTTGTATCCTGCATCCCTACAGCACTGCTGGGGTTGGGGCTGGGCTTCCAGCAGCTCCCTCCCTGATGCATATGGCCACCCTTTGCCAGCATTTGCCTGTGGGGAAAGGGCAGCATCTTGCAAGGGCGGAGGGTTCTCAGTCCCAGGCACCCTCCGGCCTCAGGGTGGAAGCTGCAGCATCCCTCTCTCTCTGCCGTGCCCAGCAGCCCTGTACCAGTCCCGCAGCCGCTGCACCCCTTGCCCTCACCCACAGTGGCCGCCCAGCAGCTGGACGAGCTCCTGGCCGACCTGGGCCACATGCAGAGCAAGGTGAGCCTTGTCCCTGGGGAAAAGGAGGTTGGGTTCCTGGCCCTCATCTAGCTCTCACCATCCTCCTTCCTAGCAGCTAGTGACAATGGTGCAGGGAGCTGAGGTGCCAGCAGAGCCCAAGCCCTTGCTGGACAACATGCTGGGCAGCCTCACACGGGACCTGCAGGAGCTGGGTATCACGGCTGCCCCTGCTGGTGTCTGCACCGCCTGCCACAAGCCCATCGCCGGCAAGGTGAGCCCCTTCACCTGCATCCTGGCACCCTCTCCCCTTGGCTCCCGGCATCACTTGGAGCTGCTCTCCCTACCCCCCACCTTCTTGCAGGTGCTTACGGCCCTGGGAAAAACCTGGCACCCCGAGCACTTCACCTGTACCTGCTGTGGGCAGGAGCTGGGTGGCCGGCCCTTCTTTGAGCGGGGTGGGCAGGCATACTGCGAGGAGGACTATCACCAGCTCTTCTCCCTGCGCTGTGCCTACTGTGCCGGCCCCATTCGTGAGGTAAGACTCCTCAGCCTTCCACACTACCTCACACCACCACCAGCCACCTCACCTTACCTCTTCCTGCAGAAAGTTCTCACGGCCCTGGGTCAGACCTGGCACCCTGAGCACTTCTTCTGCGCCCACTGCGGGAAGGTGTTTGGAGATGAGGGTACGTCCTAGAGGACAGGTGGAGAAGTCCTGCCCTTGTTGCCCCCACCCCAGATGTCTTCCCTGTAGCCCAGCCCTTGCACCCACTGCCCCATCCAACGTCCCCCATGGTCTTTGCCTTGTCTCCTATACTGGGCACCCCCATGGCCTTGACCCACTGCAAACCTCCCCCCAGGTGGATTTGCCCGTCATTTGCCCTCCCCACAGGTTTCCACGAGCGGAATGGGAAGCCGTACTGCAACCAGGACTTCCTGGCCATGTTTGCCCCGAAATGCCAGGGCTGCGAGCGCCCCGTGACTGACGATTACCTGTCGGCCCTGCAGGGTGTCTGGCATCCGGAGTGCTTCGTGTGCTCGGTGAGCGGACGAGGAGCTGGTGGGATGCAGGAGTGAGCACATCCCTGAGGCCACACCAGCCTTCCCCTTCTCCTTTCCCCTAGGAATGCCTCAGTGGCTTCGCTGGCGGTTCTTTCTTCGAGCTGGAGGGTCGGCCCTACTGTGAGCTGCACTTCCACCAGCGGCAGGGCAGCATCTGCCACGGCTGCAGCCGCCCCGTGACCGGCCGCTGCATCACGGCTGCAGGGCGCAAGTACCACCCTGAGCACTTCATCTGCGCCTACTGCCTGGGCCAGCTGCAGAAAGGCACCTTCCGTGAGCACAGTGACAAGATGTACTGCCGGGCCTGTCACAACAAGCTCTTCCTCTGACCGCTGGCTCCCCAGCTGTCCCCAGCACACAGCCACCTTTCCTGCAAGGCTGGATGTTCCTGGTATTGTCTCCACATCCCTGGCATCTTCGCTGCTGAACCAAACATGCCCTGTATTGGCCCACCCATCCGTGTCCCTGGCATTGTCCCTTCAACCTGAAGCAATAAAACACCTGAACCTGCCTTTGCTGCGCTCGTGGGTTGCTTTGGAGACAAGGGTGCAAGGCAAGGTGGGAGGGGCTGGCAGCCCTCATAGCCAGGCACATCCATCCTTCTGGAGCGCTCTCAGCTACCTCCTCAGCAGCCCCACACATCCTGCAAAAATCATTGGGAGGTCAGTACAAAGCAAAGGGTCAGTGCTGTTTATTTTTACTCTAATTTTTTGCTCGAATGAGGAGGAAATATCACTCCAGCCCCAGACTCAGTTTGTCACAAAGTGGCATCTTTCAGAGCCACACAAAGACAAGCAACGCTCCAGAGCGCAGCCCTCACCCTACGGAAAACTCTTGGCCCCAACAGCAAAGCTAGAACTCCAAGGTGGCAGCCTTAGATGGGAGGCAGACATACACACTTTAAAAACTTTATTTATATAAAAAAATCATTTTGTTTTAAAAGCGTTACAAGAGTGTGCACAGGAATCAGACAAGGAACAGCTTGTTGCTCCCTGCTCCCCTCCCCCCCAGCCCTACTCCCCACCAGGGCAGGGGAAGAGAAAAGGGGACACCTTGGGTTTTTTTGGTTCATTTGGAATTATAAAAGGAATTAGTGTTTTACATATTTAAAAGGAAAAGAGTTAGACCCCAGAACAAAAGCAAACTGGGCTGAGGTGGGGCTGGAGCCAGGGAGGGCTCAGCCAGAGCTGGGAGGTGCTTCCGGACAGGAGCAAGGCACCAGTTCTGCCCGCTGCAGCCTCCCCCCCGTGAGCCCACACTTCAGGAGGAGCCCCAGGCTGGGGACGGCTCCTGCTCCAGTTTGCAGCCTCCTACAGAGGCTTCCAGTTGCAAAGGGAGTCCAAGGGCTCCCCAAAAGATCACAGCACTTCAATGTGCCCCCCACCACCAAAGCACAGAAGACAAAGAGGATGCATGTGTCCCAGCTCCTCTGGTAGCCCAGTCTCCCCAGAACAGGACGCAGATGAGAGCCCTGCACCCTGCATCAGTGAGGGTAGGGGGGTGGGATCCCCCCACTGCAGACAGTTAAGGCTCCCAGTGGGGATGGGAAGAGCTCAGACCTGCCAGAAGCCCAGGAAACACCCCTTCCCCAGCGAAGCCAGACAGTACAATTCAAAGAGCTATTTCACAGTGGCAAAAGAAAGGCACGTGTCAAGAGAAAGTCAGAGGGGCACCGCTGTGGGCAGCTGGTGCACGGGGGTGAGGGGGGATCCTGGCTCTACCTGCTTGCAGCCCTGCTAGCACCCGCTCCTCACACCTGGCACACAGTGCACCCCAAGGAGCCTGCCTCTCCCCAAAAGCCCTGCCACATCTCCTCCTTCCACAGTGACCCACTGCTTCCTAAATGGGGAGGGCCATCCGAAGCACTCTGCACTGACCATCTTCCCACATAAGGGTCCCTCACAGTCACTGGGTGAGGGCCAGTAGCCCCATCCTGACCCCCCACAGGATCCAGAGCCAGATCACCCTTCCCACGCCCCCAAAACCTCATCTAGAGCAAAGCAAGAGAAGTTATTGCTGTTTTTCCTTCCCCCCACCCTGCCGTGACTCCAGCCCCCCTCAACGTGGTCCCACCGCCACAAGGGAAGGATGCTCCCATTGTCCCCATGGCCCTGGCTGAAGAGTGCTCTCACACAAAAATATATCCTATAGGCAACAACACAAAAATCTCCCACAAAACAAACAAAAAGGCGGTAAGTGAGGTCCCAGTCTCTGTCCCTGCAGACGTCTCTGAGCAGAGGGAAGGCATGGGAGAGAAGGCAGTTCCTGGTCAAGGCAGAGATCCAGAGTCCTTTTGCAGCATCACGCCAGTTGATCCGGCAGAGTCAGGCAGGAAGGTTTTACTCTCCGGAGAAAGTGGTGGAGGACAGGGAGGAAGAGTTACCAGTGGAGGTGTCCCAGAACGGGGAGGTGCAGCGGTCGAGAGGAGGCAGAGTGGCCTGGGCTGCCCCTGGGGGACCAGGCCCAGTCGTTTGGCTGGCTAGTTGGCACAAACAGTCCAGCAAAAAATCCAAAAATAAGTCAAGATAAAAGTCAGTCCATTCCACCACGAAGAGTTATATATATTTATATATAATATATTATCAACCCAAACTGAGTGAAGGCAGGGACATCAGCTAGATCTTCTGCTGTGGAGAGAGAGGGAGAGATGTTAGCATGCCCAGAGAGCAAGTGAGCAGCAGAAGCATGACCACGGCCCCGATGGATCAGGCAGCAACAAACAGAGCAGATTTGACTGGCCAAAGCACCCCTAAGAGCGCAGCAGGATCTGTCACCGCTGTTCAGATTGGGCAGGACACTGTGGGACATACCAACACAGGGGAAAACACGGCAGCATCTTCCTCCACCTCCTCTACCTCAGGCTGCGATTCCTGCCCCTCCTCCTGCTGCAGACACACGGGGGTTAGTAGGGGCAATGGAGTGGGCCAGGGAGGTGTTAGCTGTGGGAGCCCAGTTCTCCCCTCCTCCTGCCAGCCAGGACAGCAACATGTCATCTCCTGCACCCCAGTCCCACTCACTCTTCCCTCACTAGGAAGAGCTGCTCACCATCAATGGCGCTGCCTTCACTGGCTCCATATCTCCGAGGTCACCGGATCGGTCCACTGTCCTGCTGTGGTCCCTCTCACTGAGTGTGGAATAGTTGTCTGGAGCAGGAAAGGGGACAGTCAGTCATATCACCTCCATGAGAAGCAGCATCATCCTCACAGGAGATGTGAGCTCTGACCCACGCCAGCATACCAAGGAGGCCAGATGCCCCCGTTCCAGTCCCTTTCCTACCTGGTCCCATGTTGCTCATCTGGATCTCCTCCCGGGAGGATTTCTTGTCTACAAGCATGGGAGAGAGGCAGATCAAACACAGCCCCTGCAGCCACAAGCACCAGAGGGACCACTGCCCACCCCAGCTAGAGTAGCCCAGAGCCAGCTGCGGCTGCAGCCCTGCTGACCCAAGGATGCAGATCCTGGATACATCATCTCTAGCCCTGAAAAACCACCTAAAGCCCAAACTGATGGCCTTGTGTAAGCAGCTGTGGCTGCCAAGAAGCCATGGCTGAAGAAGCAGGGAGGGGACGAAGGACAGCTCTTCTGGGTACCCACAAGGTGGAAGGATGACAGTGGGGACAGGTGCTAAAGGAAAGGCACATACCTGTTTTTTGGTTCCTGTCAATGAGAGGCAAGGTGCTGTCATCAAACGAGTTGCCTCCCTGGGTCCGAGAAGCATTGCTCAGATTCACCTACAGCATCACAGACCACTCACACCCTGGCCCAGACATTCCTTCCCCATCAGCACATCCCACCCCTCCAGCCCCAAACCCCAGTACAGACCCAGGAACTCCCACAGCCCTTGAGCAAGGGCCCTGAAGCAACCAGAGGGTGCTCCAGAGCCCCTGGCTGCACCAGCATGTGAGAGGAGATGGCCTGCCTGGACGGGGTTGAGGCAGCACCCAGCCCTTAAGCAGCAAGGTGAGTTCCAGCTTTTGGGAAAGAAACTAAACCCCAGAGAACCTTGTTCTTCAGCACTACCAGAGTGGCTTTTAGTGCTGCAAACTTGCCTGCCTGCAGATCTGCACACTTGTGTGGGACACGGGGCTAAAGCTTTACAGAGTGGTTCTTTCTCAGTAGAGACTCCCTGCCAGCTATCTACTGAGAAATGGCAGAGCAGACACCTTCAAGGGTTTCCAATCCCACCAGCAAGGTATGAGCTGAAATCCAGTATTGCTGAGCTCCAGGAATACCCTTCTCCCTGCTGCAGGACCTTACTGACTACCCAAGCCACCACAAAGCATCCCCATTTCCTCATCATCATACCTGGAAATCAGACTTCTTCCAACCTTCCTTCTCAAGGGGCTTCCGCAGCTCTTTGTATCCCCAGACTGTCTGCAAGACAAGGGCAGCTGCTCGGACTTCTCTCTCTGAGCGGTTCCTAGAAAGAGAGGAAGAAAGAGATGTTTGGAAATACCCATGGCTGCAAGAAAGCTCCTGGAGAAGCCTCTCTCTGCCTCTTGCATTATCCTTCAAGCAAAGCCTACCCAGATTTGTTGATCAGCACCAACTTCTCAATCCCCTGTGTTTCCCGTAGCTTCTTGGCAGCCTCAAGGTTATCTACAATTACTTCATTGATGGTGTTGAGGATTGATACCACTGTGTCCTCAGAGAAGTTTTTGGCTGGGGTCTGCTGGCCTCCAGGCAGGTTCTTCACTAGGTTAGGGATGGCATGTTTACCTGGGAAAGGGAAAGATCTGGGCATGAGTAAGCAAGGAAAAGGACTCCAAGTGGGGAAAACACCCAGGTGAATCACTGCAGAAGGATCAGGAACAAGTGACCAGTTTTGATGTCCCTCTCAGTGGAGCTCAGCACATGCTACTATGGGAGATGAGCAGACAGATACCAGGCTGATGCCATGCCCACACACTTCCTCAGCTGCCAGGATCAGGAGGAAGCTCCTGCCTAACCCAGAGTGATATAGAGCGCGTGATGTCCTCTCCTCCACAAGCCCTCACCTATCAGCTCTTTGTTACGCAGGTCGACAGCCAGGTTGCGCAGGGCTCCAGATGCTGCTTTCACCACTCGCTCGCTGTCGTGGGTCAGGAGGTCAGCAATGGCAGAGAGTCCTTTCTCCTGGCGCAGAGCCGAGCGGATGTACCGGCCATACTGCAGGGCAGAGGCAGAGCACCACACTGGAACCTGGGCAGGTACAGTCCCTCCCGTTCCTGGGGACACCACTGGGAGCCCTGCCACCCACCCCAGTCTTGGGAACCAAGGGTCCTGGCTTCATCCACAGTGAGACAGACTGCAAAGGTCCCATTCCTGCCCCAAAGCCCCTCTGCAGGCCAGGCGAGCAAGGTTTCCCAGATGGTCTTTCCATACGCATCAAGAGAATGCAGCTCAAGGGGCTGTAGAGCAGCCCCAATCCTTCACCCCCTGTCCACAGCCTATGGAAGGGAAGGAATGGCAGGGAGGAGGCTGCAGGCAGGGCCACAAACAGGCAGCCCTTGGGGGACACAGCTGGCAGGGAGTGCACGGCCCTTAGCACAGGAGAGACCTGGTCCACAGCTGAACCGCACTGCTGAATGGTATCTTCTTGGGCAGTGAGCAATGTATGAAGCAAACAGCCTTAAACAGCAGAGCCATGGCCATCTACAGCTCTGCTGGTACCCCAAGGGTGATGTTCCCTGCTCCCCAAGACCCCCTTCCCTGCAACACAAATGAACATACACATGGCCAGCTCCAGGAGGCACTCACCGTCCAGCTGCCGGCACACAGGTTCTGGATGGCTCCTGCTGAAGCCTCTAGAATGGCTGGAGTCTTGCTTTCCTTCAGAAGGGAGATGTAGATCCGGACCACTTCTGGCTGGAAGAGGAGCTCATAGCCTGCCAGAAGAGCACAGGTAGGAAGGACTTACTCAAGGGTTGTTACTCAGCTAGCATCTGACTAACTCAAAGGAGCACTGCTGGGAAGATGAGCCTGGAAGCTTTCAACCAGGCTCACTGCTCCCTGGAGACTGGATCCTTGGCACACAGGGGGCCAGGCTGCCCCACAGCACAGAAGCTCCAGCCCTGATCAAGGAGGCCATGGCTGCTGCCTGCAGTCACCAGTGCACTGCTGCAGCTCAGAAGGTTGGGCTGAGCCACAGCACTGCTGCCATCAGCAAGGAGACCTCAGTTGCAGGGCAACATGTGGCTGAGCAGTACCCAACCCAGGCAAGGGCACATGCCGGGGCAGCAAGTTTGGCAGCCAGGTGCTGTGGTAGCAAAAGGCTCAGCCCAGGCTCTCAGCAGGAGGAAGAGCACAAGCGGCCAACAACACCTCATTGAAGAAGCTTGGGTTCAGCTCATCTTCAGACTGAAGGCACCAGGTCTCCAGCTCTCCACTCCTGAGGCAAGCAGGCATGGATCAGGCCTTCAAGTATTAACTCTTCTCCATAGAAACATGCCCAGAAATGGCTTCTAAAGCAGCAGTGAGACTGCAGTTTACAGTTGCAAGGTCAGATTTTCCATCTTGTTTCTCTGTCCTCAGCTGTGGCGAGGGATGTCTCGGCCCTCAAAGACAGAGCATGTGGCTTCTCAAGCTTCCAGCAGAGATAGGTGCTGACTCTTCCTACAGCCCACACGTCAGCCTGAGGAGCCCCCCATCACATATCTGAACTGCTCAAAGCCAGGCCTAAGTTTCCAAGTGATCCTTCTAGCTTGACTCTTCATACCCCTGGGAGAACCAGGGTCCTTCCAGGGACCACAGGGTGTTTTGGGGCAGAAGGAGCTGTACTTCAGGGGGCCTACAAGAAAGCTGAGGAAGGACTGTTTACAAGGGCGTGTAGCAACAGGATGAGGGGCAACAGCTTTAAACTAGAGAAGGATTGATTTAGATTAGACATTAGAAAAGTTCTTAACTACGAGGGCGGTGGAACATTGGAACAGGTTGTCTAGAGTGGTAGTGGAGGTCCCATCCCTGGAGATGTTCAAGGCCAGGCTTGATGGGGCTCTGAGCAATCTGATCTAGTTAGAGACATCCCTGCTGACTGCAGGGGGGTTGGAGTAGATGACCTCGGAAGGTCCCTTCCAACCCAACACATTCTATGATTCTATGGTAACTCAAGACCTGGGCTAATGCTCACTGCTTGACCAGAGAGAGGGGCTGCAATTCACAGCCTTCTAGATGGCATGAGTTTTGTCCCCAAAGGCTTCTTGGAATGACCCTTCCTCATGCTTATGCTATAGAACACTTTTGGGGAGTTTTAACTTTACATTCTGCCTGTGCTTCATGCCCAGGAGTAAAGAGCAGGCAAAAGGAACTGTGCTGAGAAGTCTGAGGCCACCATAGAGGGCTACCTTTCTTAGGGATGTGTCACCATGCTGCTCCTCAGTCCCTAGGACAATCGTTCCCCTACAGCCCCAGGAAGCCTGTCTTGAGGCAGCACTGACCTCCTCCAAGCACTGTTGCCTGTGGCACAGCTAGTGTTTTAACAGGCACTTGGGCAACCAGAAACATTCCTCCTCCAAACCAAGCCTCTGCCCGTTTGAGAGGCTCACTGCAATGGGAAAGCAACTCTACCCACTCCTCTCCTGGGCTGCTTGTGGAAAAGCAGCCCTGCACACCCAAGCCCTGCGCAGAAACACTGAGGAACGTACCTTTGGCTGGGGTTGTTCTTTTGGGAAAATCCACTGTATCAGCACCAGGATCTTCTGGGAGCTTTTTACCTTCAAAGGGCAAGCAGACATGCATAAGACACCTCCTCTCCCCACCCATCTCAGTCCATCAGCTCTTTGCCACTTGCTACAAGAACAAGCCCAGAGGTGAGCTGAAGCTAAGCTACCAGCATGTCCCAGGAGGGGACATCAAGGGCAGTAGCCACACTGCAGGCAGTACACGCCCAGTTAGGGAGTGGGGGACAGAGGAGAGAAAGCACCAGTCAAACCACTGAAAAATTAAAACGAAGAGCACACTCACCTCTGGAGAACCATTCGTCTATTGGCGAAGCGGAGAGAAGGACAGGAGAGAGGGGAGGCAGGAGAAGAGAAGTGCCGACAGCATCATGGGGCAGATCATTTGACAAGAAAGCAAAGGGAAGGGGCAACACAGGAGAAAGGGGAAGGTGTGGAGTTAGTGGACATCTATCCACCACCATCCCACCACCACAGAAACCCATCATTAGCTTGTGTCAAATGCCATGGGTAAGCCAAGCAGTAGCTCCCAAAGCCAGGAGAGGCATGGACCACTGTGTTTCCAGAGAAAGCTGCAGTTTAGCCTTCACAAGAGATGCCAGAGCAGGAGCACAAGAACCTCAGACCACCCTCAAGCTCCACTGTAGCAGATCTGTCTTTATCCCACCTCCCTCCACGCTGCTGCCGCCCAACGAACCTTTGCCCTTCTTTGCACCGAAGCAGCTTGCAGCATGGGGCCCAGCATTGTTGGCAGGGGCCAGAGGTGTCTCCTGGTAGCGCTCAGCATGGGGGATCTCACGGTGGACTTGGTAGGACAAATTTCTCAGCAGGCACACACAGTTCTCCACCAGCTAGAGAGAAAGTCAGGTATTGGAGCAGCACATGCCCATCCCATGTCCCCATGTGAGGGCTCCATCACAGCTTGCAACCCAGAGCCAGGCCAAGGAGGTCTGGAATGGGACCAAGTGGATATGCATAGCCCCATCCCAAAACAGGCATGGCCAGCTCTGCAGGTGTGAGTTCATACTTTGGTGGGCCAAAAATCTCTCTGCCATAAGCATGAGAAGTCCAAGGAAAGGCTCAAGGAAAATTCAAGCCAACACCTTGTCAAGGTGGATCAGGGAGCCCTGAGTCAGGAGATACAAGTGTGGGGATGACTGACACCAGAAGAACCCTGTTGCGAGGGCCAACATTCCTACTGCAAAATGCACGCTGAGTGCCAGACTCCTCCTGGTCAAACAGCACCCAGGTCACACCCCATGCAGGCTCTCTCTTCACAAATGAAGATCATGGAAAGTCTCATGATCATGGTCCTGCTCTGGCAGGGGGGTTGGACTTGATGATCTCCAGAGGTCCCTTCCAACCCCTAACATTCTATGATTCTATGATGCTGGACTGGGTTCTCCCAAGATAGTCCTGTCAGATCAAATCCCTCCCTGGTGAGACTGCCCCTGTCCGTTCTTCACCCATCTTGGGATGAACCCAGCTTCAGCCACCACAAACAGCAGAGCACTGCTAGAGCTGGTTGACAAGGGCAGAGCTCTACGTGTGCCCTGACAACACCCTTGCTGTGGTACCTTGCTGTCCGAGTCCTTCTGGCCGATCTCAGACTGGACGATGTAGATAAGGGCATCCACCAGCCCATCACATTCCCGCAGCTTCCGACGGGCCTCACTCCGCTCTGAGCTCACGTTCCTGGCAGGCAGGAGAGAACAGTCATGGGAGGGACAGCTGATGGCAGGCAAGGAGCAGCCCACACACAGAGAAAAGCTTCTGTAGCTCCTCTCCACCAAAAGAAACTCCTCCAAAATCAAGGACTGCATCACCAGTAGCTGTCCTAGCAGAGCAGCTACTCCACAGACCTTTTTTGTCAGACCCAGAAAACTATCAGGAATAGCCAGGATGGAGCGTTACAGCAACCCCAACCCACACCAGCTCTCTGCCAGCAGCTGGTAGCCCCCCTCCCATACCTAAGGCAGCCAGCAGTGTTGGTGAGCACCGACTCCCACTCGATATGGCGGGGTTTTGACTCCTCATTGGGCTCTCGCTCCCAGCCTGAGCGGGGAATGACAACCTCATCGGTCAGAGCATGTAGTGCATGATCCACAATGGCCATCTTGATGGAGTCGTGTGAGGACAGGTTCCACAGGGTTCCTGCAATGCCACAAGCAGGAGGTGATCAATCAGACCATGTGGACTTAAAAACCTGCACTGTGCATCCCTCACCCAACCAACTAGCCCCTCCTCTCCTCCCTGGAGTCATTACCTGTGATGACCTCCGTGAGATCCATGTCATGGGCCTTCCGCAACAGGCGCACCAGAGCGGGTACCCCATCGCAGTTCTTAATGGCAATCTTATTGTCTTGGTCCTTGCCAAAGGAGATGTTCTTAAGAGCTCCACAGGCACCATAGTGCACCTCTTTCTTGGGGTGGTCTAGCAATCCCACCAGCACAGGAATGCCCTTCAGCTTGCGTACCTCTGTCTTCACCTTGTCGTTACGGTAGCAGAGGTGCTGCAGGTAGGCGGCTGCGTTGGACTTGACAGCATCCAGCCGGAAGCTCAGCATGGCTATCACCTCTGGCAGCTCCGGCTGGCGCCAGTTACCTGGGGCTGGACCACCCTTCCGCAGGCTGTCCAGACTGGCCAAGCTACCCCGCTCATGCTGAGCCAGGGGAGCCCAGTAGTACCGGTCGGGTGCCACTTCATCTACCAGCATGTCTTCATAACTCCTAGGAGAGAAGACAGAAGGCATAAGCACAAGCCCTAGACCTGGGGGAGATGCTGTGTTCCCTCCAAGCCACCAGAAGATGGGCTGAAGCACACAGTATCTAGTCACCACCACCAAGCTGGAGCACACCGGGCAGAATCCTATCAAGGCCTGGGAGCCAGGTAGCAGAGCAGTGTCAGAGTACCCTCCTGCTCCCCACACAAGGTCTAGCTGGAGGCTGCAGCTGCAGGAGGACACCTCAGCAGCTATTCCAGTCCCCTTCCACCCACCCACTGGGTCTAGCTTTGGGTCAGAGGCTGAATCCTGGTCCATGCATAACCTCCATGAAGGCAGGAGAGAGCCCTGGAGGCACAAGAGCCATTTGGGCTGTAGCCACTAGAGGGCAAGTTCACACCACACCAGATGTCACCCAGGAGCTGCCCAGGCCCTGGCAGCAGCGCTACCAGCACTGCCTGGGCACAGGAGTGCCCAGAGTCCAGGTTCAGGCGTCACTGTGCCAGTCACCTGCAGCCGCCCAGGACACATGAGCTGCTGCTGGACCGAGCCACTGCCACCATAGCCACAGCAATGATCTTTGCCCACGACAGGGCTCAAGCTCTTTTCTCTGCAGATGCCCAGCGATACACACAAGTGTCCCTGATGCCCAAAGGAAATACACCTGAGCTCCAGGGATCAACCTTGCTGCTCCTAGCTCAGGCATGGGAAGAGCTGTTGTCCCACACGCCCTGCTCTGGTGAAGGGGGGCTCACCCACAGAGCCAGCAGCACCTGGGAAGGACCCCAACAAGCACATGGACACTGAAAGAAAGTGCAACTAGTCCCCCATGAGCCAAGGTGACATTTAACACCCTCAGAACATACACCACGCAAAATCCCAGATTCTTGCCCTATTTTTGTACTCATTGCCAATATAATCCTTCCCTGACCCAGGCAGTGGAATCCAGAGATTTCCAGCAGAAGGGGATGGGAGGGGACCTGGCACTTAAGTGGAGGGGCCTGACCACTGCTGTCACCCCTGCTGTGCCACACAAGTCCAAGATGAGGTGGCATCTTCTGGCTCTCATCAGCCCAGGCACTGCTCAGCCACCTGCTGAGCTCCTAAACCAGGTGCTGGCAGCCCCCTGCCCCCAGGCAGGCAAAGCTGCAGCGAAGGATGGTAGCATGTTCTGCTGCCTATGCCACCGCTTCCCCTACAGCCTCTGGTACAGGATGCACCAAAACCACCAGGCTCCAGGTGACAGTCACTTCCACAGCCACGTCCCCCTCAGGTGCTGCTGCACAGCTGCCCACGCAGTGCCACCACAGACGGGGGCAGTGGGCTGTGAGGCTGGCTACATGGAAACGCGCTGCTTGCCACATGGCCTGGCCAAAAGAATCCAAGGAGGCCGGCTGTGCCGGGGAGTTGCTCCCCGCTGCTGCGGGGCCCAGTGCTCAGCGTACCACGTCACCCACCCCCCACCCTGCAGCAGGACAAGTCAGGAGCAAGGTGCAGCTGAGCACCAACGCTGCAAACAAGCCACCCGACTCTTGTCAACACGGCCAGCAGCTGACCTCGGTCCCACGCCAACTCACGTGCCCCAGAAGGGAGCTCCTGCCCAGCCATGATGGTTATCCAGTGCTGGATCCCACTTTGCCCCTCCAGGTGAGACAGGGCTGGCAGGGAGTGGGAAGCACACCCTGCACTACTGCTGAATCCCCCTTCCGTCTTCCCCTGCAGAGAGGGAGCTCCAAGTAGAGCCACAGGAGAGGGACCTGCTGCTTTGTGGCTGATGGCAGCCAGAACACGTCGGGTCTCTCAGCTCAACGTGCTCCGTTGTCTCCCACGTGCCTGGCAAGCTGCCTCCCTGAAGGAAGTCATTAACAGCCAGGCCCCTGCTCAAGACAAACATCTGAGGCAGGGGGGATGCTGATCCCGCCTGTTCCCATTCCTGCAAGCCAGGTGGCTGCGCACGAATGGTAACTGAGAAGGCAGGGGACAAGCCAAGCTCAACAGCATGTGGATTCCACAGATTGCTGCAATCTTTATTGGTCTGCCTGGGGAGAGCCTGCTCATGGGACACACCAACACATCTTCCATACTCTGCACCATCCCTGCAGGACAAGGTGACATCTCTACCAGGTCTGTTCCTTGGCCATGCTTGGAAGTGGGACCTTCTCCCTCTGTTGCAACTTGAGTCCCCCAGCCTCCCACCTGGCTGCAGCTCCTGCACCTGGCTCCTGTAACTTCTGTCCTCCAGAATCTGGAGGGGCAGAAGGAGCACAGACACCATCCAGCCCAGCAGAGGGGACTTGTGGTCTCAAAGGTCAAGCAATTCAGACCAGACCATTGCAGGCAGGGCTCCTGCCCCCAGGCACCAGGCACGACAGGACCTCAGGGAAGACTAGTCACAACACCATGTGCTCAAACTGCTAATGGTGGCTCCTCGCAGGCTGCCTTGGGTGGGTGCAGACGGCAGGGGGCTGCAGCCTCACCTGCCCTCCTCCAGCTTCACAAGGTGAGGCAGGCCAGGGATAGCAATCTGGGTAAGCAACCACCCAGACTGGTTCAGCACGGTAGCAGAAACACTTGTGCTGGCACAAGCCAAAAGGACAGACAAAGCTCCTCCTTCAGTCCCCTCAGCAGCCAGGAGCAACTGTGGATTTACAGGACACAGGCAGATCTCTGGCTGGGGCCTCCTTCCCCTCAGGCCTCTCCCTCCTGCCTGTATTCTGCCCCGGGAGCCCAAGCAGCCTGCTGCTCAGCCTTACCTGGCTCCCTGTGCCCTGGGGCACCCAGAGGATCTAGCTCCATCCTAGCCTGCTGACACAGCCCTCTCCCCACCTCTGGGGCCCAGGCTCAGCCCCTCGCTTCATTCCTACCTCACCACCCTCCGAACTGTCCTCCAGCACCTCCCCAAACCCCACAGGCAGCCCAGGCAGCAAGTGGAGCAGGCAGCAGCAGTGTTGGCGCAAGAGACACAGCTGGCACAAGACACCAGCCCACAGGAGTCACGGCCTCAGGCACATAACACTCCAGAATGCCTGGCTGGACAGTTAAAGGACCCCCAAGACCTCAATCTGGCTGCCCAAGGGCCCTTGCAGCCTGGTGGAATGGCTGCTCCGCAGTCAGGCTGGAGGAGCCACCAGCACCCACAGACAAACGAGGGGGAGAAGCCGCTGCTGCCAAACAGGTTGAGCAGCTTCTCCTGCCCTGCCCTGCACAGGGCCAGGCCCCACTGCAGGAACACTCCCGGGGTGCTGCGGGGCTGAGCCTCGCTCACGCCAGCTCTGGGCTCAGCACCACTCCCGGGGCTGCCCTCAGCTCCAAGAGCCCATCATGAGGCTGCAGCTGACGCACGGCTGCGCCGGGCACCCAGGCCAGGCAGAGCCAGGGTGCAGAGGAGCCTGAATGGGCGGCACAGAGAGCAAAGAGCCCGGAGCTACATCCAACCGCCCAGTGGAACTCCTTGCTGCAGGACGACTCGCTCAATTAGCACTAAGTTTTAACCACCAATTAAGCAGACAATTAGAAGCGGATGCAAGTTTTCTCGTGCATGAGCCACGTGTGACTCAGCTCATGGCACTGTCTCTCTGATCCTCCTTCCTCCTTTTTGGAGTTGGGTTAAAGGGACCCCCCCAGACCCTCCCCTTCACATCCCCTGCCCCAAGGTCTCCTGCCACATACCTGAGTCGCCGCCGGGGATCAGACGGGGTCCCTGCCCGCCTGGCCGTGCCGTAGTCAGACATAATTCCATAGTCCACATCTTCAAAGCCCACACTGCGCTGGTCATCCTCCAGGCCATACGGCTCCGGGTGGAAGTGGTTGAGGTCCATGTTGCTGCCCCCAACACGCACTTGAGGCTGGGGGCCGTAGATGTCCTGGCGGCTGGGGGCCCGGTAGCTGTCTATGGAGGGGCGGTAGCGCTCGTCGATGCGGGTGACACGGGACAGGCTGCCATAGCTGTGGTCGCTGCCCGGGTAGCCATCCTCATAGGGGCGGCCATAGCCATCGGGGTAGTGGTAGTTACGAGGGAGGGTGGCCGTGCCTGGCTGGCTCAGGTAGCCACCAGGGCCACCATTGCCATTCTTGCGGAAGTTCCTGTCCATGGTCTGGACGTAGCTGCTGGTGACAGGGGAGGTTTCCAAGGGTAACCCATCAGGCCCCACTGGCACCTGCTGCACCGTCCGGGTGGTCACAGTCTTCACCACTTTCTTCACCTGGAGGGATGGATGTAGAACACACTCCCATCAGGAAATCCACCACATTCCTGCGTCCCCAGACTCCCCTTATATCCCAGCACCTTACTTCAGGCAGATTTCACACCCTACTTCAGCTCAGAGCTTAGCAAGCTGGCAGATATCACAGCTACAGCACGCCAGCCATCAGGGTCCCTGCCCAAAGCCCTCTCCCTCCATGCTCTCCCCAGGCCTGTACCGTGGTCTCTGTACGCCGGGTTGTCCCATCATCTGAAGTCTCCACAGACACGACTGACATGGCCCCTTCTGGGTCCTCCTCCATGGTGTACGTCTCCTCCACAATCTGGCCTGGGTCCTGCATTCTGGGGATTGTGCTGTACAAGAGGTGGCTGTGGTCCTGAGGGGAGCAAGGGACAGGTCATCAGCCCCCCAACACTAACATGGGCCTCCCTGGAGTCAGCTAGCCAAGAGATCTCACTCCTCTATGAGCCCTGATAACTTCTTGCATGGGAGGGGCTACCAACAACCCCACATCCAAAGCCCCTTCAAGCCAATCCTCCTCTCCCAGCTAGGGTGGGGAAACTAGAGCTGTGTCCCTGTCCCCTCACCCAACAAGCAGGCTGTCCACAGCCAGAGGACACAGCTCTCCTTACCTGAGGCCCGTTGAGCTTCAGATCTGGATATTTCTGCCTGTCCAGGTCAGCATCGCCCAAGAAACGGCCGTTCTGAAACACAAAGCACCACAGCAGGTCTGTTACTAGACTGATCTCCCACTGCCAGGATCCTATAGATCCGCTCCCCTTTTCCCTGCCAAACCATGAGCAGGCCATCTCCTGCATCTAACAGAGACACCCAATGCACACCCCATGTGCCACTCCCAGGAGAGGGGCATGCTCCTCAGGGGTCTATGCAATGTCCAGCAAACCATCTCCCATTCCAGCATGGGGAAGAGTGGGAGGACACACCATTCAGCTCCCTCTAGACATCCCAGCTCTCCCACGCTGCCCACAAGCTCCTGATGGAATGACCAAGACCCTTCCCTGCTCCCCAGTGCAGCCCTGGAGACCTTCTACCTCTTCTGACACAGGTGCCTCAAGTGATGTCCCAGAAGTACCCCAGGATTGAGAGGGAACAGTGGCAGATGCTTGGCAGCTGATCACAGAGTGCTGCCGTTTGATTCTCGCATTCCCCCTCTGCCCACCCCTTCCTCCTCCTGACCCACACATCTCCTGGCACCACCACCTTCCACAGCTGGAAAGGCATCTGCCTCCCACACAACAGCACACACCAGCCCCACCGAGCACCCCTCTCCAAAACAGAGCCTGGGAAAGCAAGAACAGGAGAGACACCTTAAGCCAAAGTTTGAAACCGCATTTCCAGCCCTGCAAGGAAGAGAGATCTCTCCCAGCCCTGGTTCAGCTGTTTGGGGGACAGACTGAGACTCCAGAGACTTGCCCACTGGCACACGAGAGGGAGACACACATTCCTCCACAGCTACACACCAGCCCCTGCATTTTGGCCACTTTCCAAGAAGCTGAGTGGGATGTGGAACAAAGATGCCCACGTCCTGAATGCAGCCAGCTTCCCACCTCATAAAACCAGACCAGAGCTGACCTGGTAGCAAGACCCTCCAGGTCAGCTCCTTCTCCCCAGAAGACTCTTGCTGCGAAGGTAGGTTTGCACATCCCCAGATCACCTTCAGCACCATCAGTGCTACAAGAACAGCCTAGCCCTCCTCCACCTCACCTATCCACGGAGGGCCAAAGGAAGGGAGCCAGGCCTGGAGCTGCCCCCGCTGAGGCAGGACTGACACAGATGGGGGCTCCGGGAGCCTCCGCACCCACCTCTGCCGAGGGGGGTTTTTACCTGGTGCCGCCGGGTGAGCGTGCCGTTGGCCAAGCCCGGGACAGCGTCCTGCGGGGAGACCCGAACTCGTTCCAGTTGGGCTGAGACATGGCGCCGTTCCTCCTCGAGCGCCCGGGTCAGCTTCTCAAACTGTGCCTCCTGCTCCTTGACAGAGGCAAGGATGCTGGCGGTCGACTCCACCTCCGAGTCGTCCATGGGTGATGGGTGCCCAGGACAGGCAGGGTGGGGGTGGAGGGCACAGGGAGGCACAAGTAGACGTGGCTTGGTGTCAAGGTGAGGGAAAGAAAAATGACCCAGAAGGGCAGGTGCCCCTCTCTTCACTGCATGTGATTCGGGGGAGGAAAGGAAGAGAGAAGAGCGGTCAGAAGAGACTGATTTCATTAAGACAGATTCTCAGAACAAGAGAAAATAAAAGGCATTAACACCCATTCCCACCCACCACGAGAGAGCTGGCAAGAGGGTCTCAGAGCAGCACAGCCCCAGGTGTGACTCAGATGCTCCTTGCCCCGGCATTTAAGCTTGGGGAAGTGGTGCTTTCGGGGCAGGAGGTCCTCCCCTATCACATCAGATGGCTGGGGCTGAGCCAGTTTTGGAAGAGCTGCTGTGTGTTGGGGAGGTTCTACCTTCCCACAATGGCCTCCTTGGTCTTCAGGAAAATTTCTACAAGGAAAAGCTGCCCACAGTCAGTGGCAGGAGGGGAGGGCATATCCCTGGGACAGAACAGGGGACACTCCTGCAGAATGAGAAGTGACCCACACCCCATCATTTCCTCCAGGGAAGGGCTGAGTGAGAAGGCTGTGTCACTTATCTCCTCCTTCCTCCTCCTCCTCCCCAGTGTGGGAGGTGGGGAGACAGCCCCATTCCACAGCTCCTTCCTACCCAGCAAACGGGATGACGTGGGACAGGATCTCCCTAATGGTGACCCCATGAGCCCCTTTGCTGCCAGAACTCGCCACCCTCCAGGTACTCACAAGGGCTCTCAAACTGCAGCCACCCCAGGGATCCTCAGCCCAAAGATCTAGGGATGGACATAGGCTTAGACCCCTCCAGCATCCCCTCCCAGAGGAGAACAGTGAATAAGCACACCACAATCAACTTATTTTGATAGGGAAAGGCAATATTCTTCCATACAGACCTGTCAGAGGAGGAAGTTCAGGTCTGATTGGCAAAGGCACGGGACAGCCAGGTCTAGACGCAGAGAGTCATGGGAGAAATAGCCCAGCCACCACAGTGAGGAAGCAGGAGGGAAGAGAGCTGCAGGGACAGCAGGAGAGGAGGTCAAAAAAAAAAGAAAAAAAAAGAAAAATCACACGAGTGAACTCAAAACAAAGTGGGGCAGCCAACAGGCCAGGGAAATGGGCTCTGCTCTCCCACTCCCTCTTCTCCGAGGGACTGAGCTGTGTCTGGAGAGAGCCAGTGGGGTGGCAAATGCCACGCTGTACCCACAGCAGCCCCGCAGCATCTCCGACTGCTCCGCACCAACAGGGGAACAGCACAGGAGGAGCAGAGCAGCAAGGGCTCAGCACCGGCCCCCTGCCCAGCCCAGCCGAGTCCCGGCAAGCCTGCCGGAGGCTCTCCCAAACACGCGCAGTCACGGCAGGCGTGTGGGGACTCGTCCAAGCCACGCAGTCGGTACAGAAGCAGCTTTCCCACGGTCTCCAGCATCAGCTCCGCCCGCTCCCCCAGTGCCACCGCCCCGGCACCGAACACATGGGCAGCACAGTCCCTCAGAGCCCCATCCACCCCTGGCAGCCCTGCCCCTCCAGCCCCAGCCTGCAGCAGATGCTGGCTCAGATGACCTCAGAGGAGAGCTTTTGGGTTGTTTGTTGTTTGGGGTTTTTTTTTTTTTTTTAAATTTCCCACACTATCTCAAGTGTATCCAGATCAAACCCCTCCTGAAATGCTTCCCCCACTCTTGACGAGTCCACTTTCCTTGGACATAGGCACCACTATGACTGAGCCCAGTGAAGCAGCGTGGATTCTTCCCAAATGCTTTGGAGGCTGCCTGCAGCACATTTGAACATCTGGTCACCGCCACCTCGTAACCTGCTGGCAACAAAAAAATCCATTCTGCTCGTGCCCATGTGGTGCCCAGCAAGAGATGAATCCATGGCACAGGCACACCTGCTCCAGACTGCTTCAGCTCCCAGCACTCTGCCCCAGCCCAATGTGGGCCAGGATGCTTGCTGGCCAGCCCACACCCTGGGAGAAACACAGCCCACCACTCTTGGCTCAGGAGCCCAAGGAGGCTTTTGGAGGCTCCCAGACATGGTTCCTAGCTCATGCATGAAGCTCTCCACTCCTCCCACCTTGCAACAGGTATGCCCTAAGGCTTTTTCAACAGATCGACTTCCCAAGCCTTGTATGGAAATGCCGGGAGATTGCTCTGACCCTTGTTGCTCAGAGGTCTCACCTGCCCCACAGATTTGCAACAGAGATCCTCTGAAGGAGAGGCTTGGTGCCTCCCAGAACAGTGCTGACACATCCCAACTCTCACCCTGGAGTCAAACATGCCCCATCTTTGGTGGCCATCCACCCACTTCAGGCAGGGACACACATCCTTCACCTTCCGGGACTCAGTGAAGGTCAGTCAGTCCATGTGGACACCGAGCAGGTCACAGGGCCCAGCTCCACAGAGTCCTGCTGCAGCCAGCCAGGCGCTGGGGAATGCAGCCTGGGCCACAGGCCTGCTCCCTCTCCCCTCAGAAAGGGGGAGCATCTCCTTGCCACACCCCAGATTTCTCTAGCAGGCCAGGGGACGGCCCCACCACCCAGAGACCCTACACAGCTGGAGCATCCAAAAGCCCAGACAGAAGCTCCCTTGGCTTGTTGCGATTCATTTCCACAGCTGTATTTCACCAAGCCCTTTTAAAGGGAAGAACACCCTCCTGCAGAGAAGGCACCCTCTATGACACGACCTCGCCCAAGTAGCCATGCGGCTACATAACAGCTCCCCAGTCGCCCCTTGACTATCTCTATGCTGGAGAGGAAGGTTTTTGGGGTGCACGAGGATGGAGCTGGCATGCCAGCTTCAAGGAGAGATTTGCTGAGCCCCTGCTCTGGTGAACAGCCTCACTCGCCCGCAGGCAGCCTCCACACTGAGCAGCGGGCACAGACCAGTGGGGTTTGCTCTGCGGGAAGGCACAGGGAGGAGAAAGCAACCCCAGCAGATTCCTGCAGGCCTGCGTGGCTGCCAGCAGCCTCCCCAGCTCCGGATCCCCACCTCTGCACATCCCCTGGGAACCTGGAAGCTAACAATGAAACTCGCAGGGCCGTTCAGGGCCCCAGATAAGGGGCCAGAGTAGCCAGAGGCTGTTTCCTTCCCATCCCTTCCACAGGGAGTAAACAACAGCGGGGGCAGGACCGGGACAGGTCCCCGGCTCTCCTTGTCCGCTCGCACTCAGCAGCGTCCCAGCAGCCCAGGCAGGCGGAGGGGCAGGGACAACCACGGGCCGCTCCTCCCCTCCGGACCGCCACCCGGAGGGGGAAGCNGTCTCCGCAGGATCAGGCCGTGTCTTGAAGCAGCGGCTCTTCGAGCGTCCGGAGCCTGCCCTGCAATGCACGGCTGTCACCCCGGCAGGCACAGCTCCGTCCTGGGCAAGAGGTGCCCGGCAGAACCGGGCACGGCCGCCCAGGGGGGCTCTGCCGGCTCTCCTCCTGGGGCCTCCGCCAGCAGGACACGCCACTTCCCCCTCGCCCTCGCTCCAGCCACCTAGTCTTTGTCGACTCGGGATTACAGACACAAGTGCCTAGAGGCAGTGCCAGGTCCGAAGAGGTTAGCAAGCGCCGTGCCCAGCTCTCCCTGCAGACACGCCAGCCCCCCGCCGCCGCTCCGTCCCGCCCCAGGACCCTCCCGTGGTGGCTTCACATGCCAGCATTGCAGGGACAGGGGCTTCCTGGGCACAGCACAGCCCCTCGCTGCTGCCCGCGGCCCGCTCAGAGTGCTGACCATCTTCGAAGCAAGAGCAGGAAGGGAGGGAAGAGGACAACCTCAGCTACACAGCCTGATCACAGCTGCCCCAGGCAGCTTGTGACAGCTCGAAGCCAAGGACACCAGATCCTGCAAGGGCAAAATTCCAGGGATCGCTTTGCACCCATTCCCTCCTCGCTCAGCCTCTGAAGATACAACTACAGAGCATTTTTCCAAAGCCAGACCATGACCATCTTTGAGGATGGCTGCATGAAAGCCTTTTCATCATGAGAGGCTCTTGCTGACACACCCGTTACTTAAAAACCCCAGCAAGCCAAAAATATCTCAGCTGGCTTGGTTCAGGGCAAAACAAAAAGCCTAAAGACAAAACATGCCCCAGAGCAGCTTCTGCCCCAGGGCAGAAGAAGCCTCAGAGCACTACCCCACAGCCGCCAGTAAGAGGGGATCCCCAGGGACCAACGCAGCTACCCAGAAAGCTTTATATCCAAATCCCTCTGGCCTTACCTCACCTCCCAAGTTCCTGGCACCACCAGCACAGCCCTGTGCTGCGCCCAGTGCTCCTGAAGCCACAGCAGGTCCAGAGAGACGTCCAACACAGTGCCTTCAGAGAAGAGCCCCTCGCTGGCAGGGAGGCAGCCACGAGCCAATCCACCTGCACAGATTTTCCCTCTGCAATATCCACCGTCATCTTCCTGGATGGACTAAAGGCTTGGCAATAGCCAGAAAAACACATCAAACCCCGACCAAGCCCTCCAGAGCCCTTCCACTGGGGGCAGCTTTGACATGGCACATTTTTCCAAAATTCCTTGCCCCTGCTGGTCATGGGATTGCCTTCCCCTAGAAAAAGTCCTTTGCCTGGAAAAATAATCTGCAGTGCCAAACCACAGCCATACCCATCTAGAGCTCATCTGTACCCTACCCTGCTAGAGGATGGAGTTCAAGCCTTGAAGGCTCCCTACCAGGAGTGCTTCCCTGTCAGCCACAGAAAGATTAACCCTGGGGCTCAGACCGAGCTGGCAGATGGGGAATTGTATACCACAGGCCAGGGAGAAGGGACAAGATCCAGCAGATAAGCACCCGCCACAGCGCAGAGGATCTCCAACACACACCCTCTGCTTGGGTCTTTCCAAGGACCTGCTCCAGCCCCGCTGTGCACCTGAGTCCGCAGAGGGCTACAAGCCAATGGTGCTGGGATCCCTGGAGCCAAAGGCACTCCCTCAGCATGGAGGATTTGGGGCAAAGTTCAACCCAAGCACCTACAAAGCCAGAAACCACCTCTGCCACATCAGCTCTTCCCTAGCTCCCTGCTAAGGCACACCAGGCACTCACTCCCCACAGCACTCTGCCACCAGCAAGGGGGGCACAGTCACATCAGCTCCCACTGCAGAGTCCCAGCCCTCTCGTGAGCTTTACCGCTTGCTTGTGTGTCCCCAGCACCTGTTAAGCAAGCGGCAAGGTTTGTCACCACAGCCTGACACCCGTCGCAGTCCCCTTGCTGCTTGAGAGGCATGGGCAAAGCAGCTCTTCTCCAGGTGGTCACCACCAGCCAAGGTCAGAGCCAAGAGGGACCCAGCCCCTCACCTGGTGAACACCAGGAGCTCTGCCCTCCCAGGCCATACCCACCAGCCAGGCTGACGAGAAGGGATGCACTGTCCAAGGAACTTACTCCTGCTCCAACACAGTCCACAGCACCAGCTCGACAAGAAAGACAGCAACGTTGCCCAAATATTTCACCTTGCCCTACCAATTTGAGGGACTCTGAGGAGAGCCAGCTGGCTGGCTGCCCTTCGAAAGCGAACATCGACAGCTCTCAGAGCAGACCCCCATCCATGAGACAGGAAGCAACAAATTCTCCTGGTTCCAGTTGCCTATCATAATGCACTTAGGAAAAACAGAAACCCCATCAATAATTCAAGCCCGTGATTGTCCGAGTGCTTGCAGCGCATCACGCTTGCTCTGCACAGAATCACAGCCTTGCTAATTCACCACAGGCTTCTGGTCAGTCTCAATTAGCTAAAAAATAAATGAGCCAGCATCTTTGGCATCTTTCCACCCTGTTTGCTACACACGGTCCAGGCTTGCACATCAGCCCTTAGCCCTCATCCTGACCAAGGTGGCAAGTACTAATGGGAGCCAAGGCAGGGCATTGGGAAGAGTGCCCAAGGGCCCAAAGCTCATCCCCATCTCAACTGCTTCTGCGTTCACTTCAGGAGAGTACAGCAGTCCTTGGGCCCCAGGGGAAGCAGGACAGCTGATGGTGGGCAGCAGCTCCCACATCCTCACGTGGGCAATGCAGACTTCTGGCCATGGCTGCTCCTCTCCCACCATCCCAAAGGCAAGAAAGTGCCCATGTCCTGCACCACCAGTTCCCACCGCAGGTCAACATGCCAGGGAGGGACTCACCTGCCCAGGCAGCTGTGTCCTTGCTGCCAGGCTGTGCAAGCCACTTGCTCGTGCTCCCCAGCCTGCTCTGCCCTTGCCCTGCCAGGCCTGCCTCCAGGGACAGGCTCTGCCACTGGAGCCAAGGGCTGTGGCGGCCTTCTCAGCCCCGGCCCCGCTGGGAAGGGCTCTGCTGGGGCAGGTGACAGAGCACAGGCACATGGACTTTGGATGGGCGGGTGGCCATCCCTCTCAGGGCAGGAAAGGGCTGTTCCTGCAGGCAGGTCAGATGCTGCCCTGGGCACCGAGTGAAGCACCAGGAGTGGCCGCCTTGGGTGGCAGTGGGCACAGAGCCGCTCACCTCCGCCCATCACACCCAACTGGTTGGGCTGGCAGCAGGATGGCCACCTTGGCTACCTCTACCTCACCTGCCAGGATGGCCACCTGGGCTACCTCGCCTGCCTGCGCCAGGGACAGAGCCCACACAGCTCTGTTGGGAAAGGCTCCCTCCAGAGAGGAGTTACCTGCGAGAGCTGCGATCAGGGACAAGGCACCGCTTGCACCTTATAGGGGAGTGGGCCAGCAGCCAGCCCAGGCCGATAAGGAGGGAAAGATAACGGCAGGGCGCGGCCGCTGCAGAGGAAGCCAGCCCGTGTCCCCCCAGCAAGGGCAGGGGTCCAAGAACGCGCGATACCGATCCGGGCCGAAGGGTCCGGATGCAGCTGGGGGCTGCAAACCGCCGTGGGCGAGCCCCTGGGGAAGGGACCTGGCACTGGCCCGGCCGAGGCCACTGCCCCGAGGAGCAGCGTGGGGCCGGCC
>VZZY01018388.1:0-12792 GCA_013400335.1 Eurystomus gularis
TATATATATATATACACATATAACCAAACATGTAGATTGCCTTCAGAATATTATTTTTGTACACAGCAATGTATTCCCAGCATAAAGGGCAAAATGATCACCGCTAGAAAAATTTTGGATTTCAGGACTCAAGGATTCTCATGAGTTCCTTCCAAGTCAGCATATTCTATGATTCTAAACAGAAGCTTTCTGCTTGTTAACATAAATTTCAACTGTTGGTAATCAAGTTTTATTTCATATTAAAATTTAAATAACTTTCTCTTTGTGACTTTTAAATTTTATTAAATACAACAGATGATTCTTCCTTGAGTGTATGCTTCAAACTCTTTTGTGGGCTTATGTTTAACATTTTAAAATAACAAAACCTAAGATGGTTATGAATAAAACACCATGAAGTTTAAAGGCAAGCTTTGTCCTAGAAGATGTTCAACATCTTCATCAACGACCTCGATGAAGGGACAGAGTGTCTTCTCAGCAAGTTTGCTGATGATACAAAACTGGGAGGTTGGGCTGATACACCGGAAGGCTCTGCAGCCATTCAGCAGGATTTGGACAGACTGGAGAGCTGGGCAAAGAGGAACCTCATGAGGTTCAACAAGAAGAAGTGCAGAGTCCTGCACCTGGCAAGGAGTAACAAAATGCACCCGTACAGACTGGGAGGTGATCTGCTAGAGAGCAGCTCAGTGGAGAAGGACCTTGGAGTCCTGGTGGACAAGAAGTTCTCCATGGGACAGCAATGTGCCCTTGTGGCCAAGAAAGCCAATGGTATCTTGGGGTGCATTAAGAAAAGTGTGTCCAGCAGATGGAGGGAGGTCCTCCTCCCCCTCTACTCTGCCCTAGTGAGACCTCACCTGGAGTACTGTGTTCAGTTCTGGGCTCCCCAGTTCAANTAATGGACAATCTTCAATATAGGAAGTTCCACTTAAACATGAGGAGGAACTTCTTTACTCTGAGAGTTACAGAGCACTTGAATGGGCTCCCCAGAGAGGTTGTGGAGTCTCCTTCTCTGGAGAATTTCAAGACCCATCTGGATGCGTCCCTGTGTAACCTGCCCTAGATTCTATGGTCCTGCTTGGCAGGGGGGTTGGACGTGATGATCTCCAGAGGTCCCTTCCAATGCCTAACATTCTATGATTCTATGAGTCTATGATAGGCGTGCCCAGTATTCCTCTGGCCTTATTTCCTCTAAGTTTTTCATATTAAAGTAAATATGAAATGTCTCCTTTGGTGTCATATAATGTATTTGTTAAGAAAGTAGACAGGTTTTCATTTTAAAAGTTGTAGAAAATTGATCAGAGGTGTTATACTTTGGGATTATTTTTTTCTTAAATTTCTGACACTGGTAAGAACTAGTTTGCAGGGATCCACAGCTGGACTGAGGACTCAGAGACGAGGACCTTGAACAGATAACAATATATCCTTGAAGAGCCTGGGAAGCCCCAAGGCTGAAAAGTCCCACGGAGTGAAGAAGATGAGAGACTGAACAAGTACATACCACAGAGCAGAAACCTGGCAAGAGATCAGCAGACAAGGAGGGAGACACAGCAGGAGCCCCAGCCATCAGCATGTAAAGAAAGGCGTATGGACAGAGCATTGAGCGAATGGTTTTAGCAGCCTTCTGCATGAACAGGTGGGTAGGTAAGAAAGAATATAAAGAGGCTTGTAAAGAGGCTTGGGGGGTGAAAGAAATGATGAATAAAGGTGGCTTTTAGCTCTGACTTTTAGTTTTGGCTCATCTCTTTTGTATGTTGTGTCCGTCTCAAAAACAACACTAGTTATTCATATAATAACCAGCAAACATCTGGGAAGTGTTAGGCAAATCAGACACTGACAACAGAAGAGATAGCTGTAGGAATTAAACTATCTTTTTTTTGGATTATTCATATCTCTGTTAAGCTTCCCCTAAAGTAATTAAACATAAGGCATTCATCTAGAGGGTAAATCATCCCTGCAAAATAGCAAGATGGGAGCAGAAGGAGAAAGGAGGGGGTGAATGCTACATGACTAGATAAAGCGTTTGATTTTTTTTTTTTTTCCTATTATGCATCAGGTGTTAAAAAGGGTTATGGAAATGAGATGGGATAGAGAGGAGCACTCTGTTCTTGTGTTGAATGACTTTCAGGACAGCAGTTAATTGAACTGTTTATCACATTGGGAGGTCATGTGAAACATGGCTGTCAGAAGACTTCAGAATAAAGTGCACTTCATGCTAAAAATAAAAACGACCCCCGCCTCCTTTATTTATGTTTTTATAAAATTCTGATGTGGTTATTCAATCTCAAAGGAGAAATGCTCATCATTATAATAGCAGTGCTGCTGAAATCAGCAAGTCATCCACTATTTGCTACATTTCTCTACTAGCAATTTTCAGTTTAACAGGGTTTTTATATAAAATAGACTTGGACTAATAATTAGATCAAGTGATTTTTGGGAGGGAGAAGAAAGTGTGGCAAAATCACAACATGCTTAATTTGAATTTCTGAGGTTATTTCTACAGTGTAACAGCTAATACTAGTAGTTGGTGTTATTACAAAGGATTCACTGAAGGACCTATACACACACACAAAGATGTACCTTTTGACAACATGTGAGAGATTGAGCTGGATCCATCCTCTGTTGCTCTCATGAGCACCTGTGGTGATTTCTCTAAATTGTGGAACTACAATTTCCCTGCAGAGGCAGAACTACATTTCAGACCTTGCACCCATTCAGATTTCAGTGCTGGAGCTTCCAACAGGGATAACCCTGGAGCTGACAGGCTCTTACTGATAGAGTCACCTGGCTAGGAGGAATCAGGGCAAAATCCATTTCATGCATCACCACCACACACACATTTCTAAAATACAGTCTTTTTGCAGTTAAGGTAGCTTTCTTTCCAAAGAAATTAATTCAGTTCTGGCATGCATTTAAACTTAATATATATTTTTGTCCTAAGAATATTCCAATATTTTTTTAAAACAAAACTGATTGCTTTGACCTGTTTCTTAGAGTACTTTCTGTTAAGTGTACACGAAATGTCACAGCTCTGTAGCTAGAGCCCTAAATGTATTGAAAGGATATTGAACAGAAGGTTGACAACACTCTGTTGTACCTGACCTTCTCCTTTTCACAGGAAGTTATGTTTTATTGAGATTGTTCTCAGAGGTCACCTCCTTGGGGATTTTTTTTTTTTTTTTAATTAGATTAACCCATGCTTGCAATTCTCTTCATTTTTCTAACCTAATGGTGTTTAGCTACCTTCTGCTTTCAGCTGGTGATTTCCAAATAGTAGGTAATATCATGAGCCTAGATGCAGAGTCAGAACCCCTCTTTATGACTGCTTATGAATTTAGGGACAGTCTTTGTCCTGGAGTTACCCAAACATTAATCTCAGAAACTACAAATCAGGAGTCACAAAATCCTTGTTATGCCCAGAGGCCTCAGCAAAGAACCCTTTTGCCTGTTACAGACAAGTCCTCCCACTTTTCAAATGCAATGCCCCAATTAAAGACTAATCAACAAGAAAACTTAGTCAGAGAGGAACCACCAGCCTTCTGTGCTTTTACTAACATTATCACCATTTTTAGCTGAAATACTACCCATTTCTAAGCCATTTAATGATGGATCTTAATTGCAGTGCTTGTGAAATTGCTCAAGCAGCAATTCAGGGAGAGTTTAGGGGATTGTGACATAAGGGCAGGAGAGAGAAATTTCACCTTCAAACTAAGCATACAACCTTTGCCAGTTTCTAAATCTTTGTGTTGATTGGTAAGAAACCAAGGATCTGCTGTCCAGCTTCAAGCTCAAATGTGCTTTCATAAATAGCCTTCAAAAAGAAAGTTTTCACATTTCTGCTGTAAACAGTGAGTGAGTGAGTGACCCATTGGTTCTTGTATGTGTTTAGCTGTCTTAGTTACTGCTCAGGAAAAGCCAGACCCCATCAGAGATATGGGTTTTTTCTGTTATGTTGGTTTGTTTTTATTGTGGTTGTTTGGTTGGGGTTTGTTTGTTGTTGCTTGGTTTTTTGTTTTGGCTTCATTTTTTAAAATTAATGTTATCTTTATAATCTAGCCAGTATTTTTAATCTAGTCAATACAGTAAAAAGTAACCGACACTTCTCCTGGTTGAAGACGTTGGGTTTATGATTATATATAAAACAGCACAGAATAACACAGGGAGGAAGGGCTTTTAGCTACTAAATCTGAAGCATAGCATTTTAAAGTGCTACTGAGAAGTAATGATTCAAATCAACTAGCAGTAATCAATTCTTATTTTAATCACATTAGGTTTTGCATGCATCTGTCACATTTTGCCAGTAAACCTTTTCTTTTCTATAAAATTCTGCAAAACTTCTAAATGCTAGCTAACAAGTACTGAATGCCTTCTCCTTCCACGGAGCCCAAATTACTAATTTCAAGACTGAATTCCTACTGATGAAAACCAGCTGTTGGACATCAGGCTGCTATGTTGGGCCTATGCCAGTGCCGCTGTGATAGTAAATCTTAAACAGAGGAGACCCTGGGTCCTCCTTTTGAGATACTGTAACCTTTAGTTCCATTTCCAAAAGGCCTTATGCCCATGCAAGAAATAGATCCAACACCTGGAATTTTCACAATGCAAGGACATGTGATATCCACATTTTCCTGGCATTTGCTGATTTAGGGGTTTTTTTCCCACAAACACCTTTGGAAATTCCATATGAAGCTTTACTGAACCCTCTAGTCATGGTGACAATTACTAGCAGGATACATGCAGAGTCAGCTAACATTGAACTGATTGAACACTGTCAAGAGAACTTCTCCACCTGTTTTTATAACAATGGAATTCCTGTTACTTTTACGAATTTCCTCCCATCACTCATGTTGTGCATATCCCACACCTTATATCTCACATTCAATATAATTTTTTCTTTATTGCACAAGAATGGGTGTCTATAATATTATATTGTATTGATTAAGCAATTATGTCTCAACCACAGAAAAAAATGAGGAAAAAAAGGCATAAACCCCAGAGGATTAAAGCATGCAAGATACCGTAGGGAAGATAAATGTTTGAGCGTCAATAATTTTAAAGCATTGCCTACCCCCTATACTCCTCCGGAGGCCTTCCCAGTCCTTGTTGACCTCAGCTTTGATTCCTGCCTTCCTCCTCCAGCTATTGCATCTGTCTTGTGGTGCAACTCCAAGAGCTTTGTGCCTGTTGTTGAGCCAGCAGCGCCACAAGCAGCTTCAGAGACTCTCAAGAGCCAGGAGGATGCCAAAATGCCAGCAGCACTTCCTCTCCATAGTAAAAACTCCAGGGGAGCTGCAGTGACCTGATTCTGCAATCCCTCATCAAAATTAAAGCATAATATGCTGAACTAGATAGAGAACAGGTGGCACTCAAAGGCATTGTTATGCTTGTACTGTCGCTGTATTAGAGTCATGACAGAATGCCTTTGCTAGTAGTATTTCTTAGCTGTCTGTATCTAATATTTAGAAGTATATTCCCCCTCAACAGAGCCCAATTCCTGTCAGTATTACAAGTACCTCACAAATGCCTAGCACCTTCACAGTATAATAGCTAGCTGGAAAGGACATGATCTGAAGTGGTTTCAACATTTCTCACACAGAGGCCAAGCAGGGCCAGCCTTCCATCTGAAATTCCACTATGTGCACAGTTTAATTTAACAAGTAGCAGTATTTCTGCTACATACTTTCTTCCCCTCATTGTTATGTTGTTTGTTTCCAAACTGAATTGCTTTTATTGATTTTGTACTGTTTTGTCTAATGATTTTTCTTGTAAACCCCACTTAATATGATTTATGACCCTCACTCCTCTGCTGCAAACTCAGTTGCAGGATGCTTACTCTACCAGTATATCAATTGTTCTAAACATTACCTCAGAGTGAATTTCTCCATCACACCTTAGAGATGTCCTCCACCTTTCTTCCCCCTGACACTTCCTATTTAACATCTTTATCTCTTGATGTGTACACCCTCTTCTTTGGAACACACTTCTCACAAATGTCTTTTGAGGATAAGCTATCTGGGGGGACTCCACTAGGATACTTCTTTTAATGTTTACTGTGTAGCTGACACAATTTGCTTATCCATAGTCCTGATGTTTATGAAAGCAATCTGTGGAAGTTTCAAGGTGTCAGAAGTAGGTATCATTCTGGTTTGTCTTGCCATCCACATAATTAAAACAATCAAAACCCTAACAAGGCTGCAATTTGAAGAAGCATCTCACTCATGAGTTCAGTAAATTCAGTCTACAATATAGTTTATCTTGTTTCTAAGGCATAAAAATGTAGAGATTATAAATTATCTTGAAATTAGCAAGCAGACAACTCATCCTTTCATATGCACTTCCCAAGTTTTAAAGCTAAAAAGTCAAGAGTAAAAGAGTAACCTATGTTGAAGGAAAAGGGATCTTTGTGTCTCTAGTGCAGGAAAGCTCTCATTGTGGCTTACATATTAAATGGTACAGCAAGGAAAAGAATCCTAGTGTCTCCTGGCCATGACATATGAGTGCACAAAACAACAAACATTATGACACAGTAAAACCTTATGACACACTGAAAACAAGTTTTCCTCCCCTTTTCATATTAATAACCCCAAGAAGAGATACAAAAAAAAGGCAGAAATAACTGGTACCTTTTAACTTTAATTGCCAACTCTAAGCTGATTTTTAGTCTAAAATCTCCTGCTAGGAGTAAACTATTGTTATTAAGTCAGATTACACACTAGAATTAAACAGTTTTCCTCTCCATTCAGCTTAGAAGAACACGTACTAAAAACTTAAAATCAGTAAAAATGTTAAACACGAGATTTGAGCAATGTGGTCTAGTGGGAGGTGTCCCTGCTCATGGCAACGTGGTTGGAGCTAGACGATCTTTGAGATCCTTTTCAACCCAAACCATTTTATACTTCAGTCAAGACTTATGTACTTTAACTGCAAAAGTCGTAGTGGAGCTAAAAGAGATTTACAAAATATAACAAAAAAAGGACAGGTAAAGGTTATGTCCCCTTAGTTTGATGAAGCAGAAGTGGTTAAGAGATAGTATATATACAATGGATTCTATTAACATAGACTGACTTGACAAGACTTACCTGTAAGATGCTGCCAATAAAACTATCTCTTCTGTTTAGTCTTTAGCACTAGTAAGTGTCTCATTTTTTCAAAGTTTATGCCTGAGTAGCCAAATGTGGACTATGGATTCAGAAGTATGTAGGCAATAATTTCCTTACACCTGGATCCAGACAATATAATTTCAGCTCAAAATTCTGATAAATTTTTGTCACTCAGTTTTATATGTTGTATGGCATACGTTAGAGAAACAGTTGTAGGCAAAGTCACCGAAATTAGTTTCTTTGGCTTTTATGTGGATGGGTTTATTGTTCAGTAACAGTTTAGCAAGCAGCTGGTGCAGATTGTAGAGGCTAGAATGTGCCTGTGCACTGTGTACTTAAGTAGCTTTTACCTGAAATGGGCACAACATAACCCGGTGTTTGAACTCTGCAGATATGACAACATGAGAGACATCACCTTTGAAAGGTTGTGGTGAAAGGAAAAGGTGCCTGAGGCCTGGAGGAAAGCCAATGTCACTCCAGTCTTCAAATAGAGCAAGAATGAAGACTCAGAAAACTAGAGGTCAGTCAGCTTCACATCCATCTTTGGAAAGGTGATGTAACAGCTGATTCCAGATGTCATCTCTAAGCATGTGGAGGAAATTAAGATTATTGTGAGTGGTCAACATGGATTCACTAAGGAGAAAATCATGCTTGACCAATCTGATAGCCTTTTATTATGGCATGGGTAGATGAGGGGAGAGCCATGAATGTTGTCTTCCTTGAGTTCAGCAAGGCTCTTGACATTATCTCCCATAACATCCTCACAGGTAAGTTTAGGAAGTGTGGATTAGAGGAGTGGACAGTGAGATAGATTAAGAACTAGCTGAACAACAGAGCTCAGAGGGTTGTGATCAATGGCACAGAGTCTAGTTGGACTGTAGCTAGTGGTGTTTCCCAGAGGTTAGTACTGGGTCCAGCTTTCTTCAGCATCTTTATCAATGACCTGGATAAAGGGACAGAGCATACCCTAGGCAAGTTTGCTGATGATACGAAACTGGGAGGAGTATCTGACACACTAGAAGGCTGTGCTACCGTTCAGCAAGGCCTGGAAAAGCTGGAGAGTGGGTAGAATCCACAGAAATTCTACAAGGGCAGGTGTTGGTTCCTGAACCTGGGGAGAAATAAGCCTATGCACCAGTACAAGTTAGAGGTTGACCTGCTGGAAAGCAGCTTTGCAGAGAAGGACCTGGGAGTCCTGGCGGACCATAATTTAACCATNGGAACAAAAGGAGAGAGTCCAGTGGAGAGCTAACAAAAATGACTAGGGGACTGGAGTATCTCTCTTACAAGGAAAGGCTGAGAGCCCTGTGTCTGTTTAGCCTGGAGAAGAGAAGACTGGGAGGGGTTCTTCTCAATGCTTATAAAGGTCTGAAGGGGAGGGGTCAAGAGCATTGGGCCAGAGTCTTTTCAGTGGGGTTCACTGACAGGACAAGGGGCAATGGGCACAAAATGGACCACGGGAAGTTCCATCTGAACAGGAGGAGCCCTGGAACAGGTTGTCCAGAGAGGTTGTAGAGTCTCCTTCTCTGGAGATTTTCAAAACCTGCCTGGACACTACCCTGTGCAACCTGCTCTGGGTGAACCTGCTTTGGCAGTGGGGTTGGACAAAATGATCTCCATGGGTCCCTTCCAACCCTGACAATTGTGTGATTCTATAAACACCAAGGAGTCCACTGAACCCTAATCTGACAGGTCATTTAAAATTAAACAAACACTTTCCTTCTACTGACTATGAAATTATGAAGTATTTTGCATCTGAGTGTAAGTGATTATATTTGCTCAAATACAGAGATGTTAATGCTAAATGATGCCTTAATCAACCATAGTAGGGGTTAATGAATCTGTATTAGTATCATTTTATGGAAGGATTTTAGCTCTCAAATCCAAAAATATTGTACAAACTCTGCATAATCTCTCTGAAGGCAGTGAAAAGTTTTTACCTCTTATGCAACATCCAAATACAGGGGTTGAATTTTGCTCTCTTCTAATTCTTTTTTACTATCATCAATTCAGAATGACAGCAGTTAAAAAAATGCAATGCCATTGGTTGCATTACACTGGTAATATCTCTAGAAGATTAATTATTCTTGAATAATTCATCTATTGCTTGTGTCAGACAAAGGTACGTCTTCAGGAGCAGGGAAGTAAAGGTGTTTTCGCAGCCATGTTTTTGCCTTCTTTACATAATCTCCTGTTCCTGTCTGCATGGCAGAAGGAGGCATAAGCTTGGCTCATTTGGAGGACTGATGCACAAGCCTTTTGTAAGACAGCTTCCCCTAAAAGCTGTCCAGCTATGCCTTACACAGCAGGCATGAGTCCTACTGGTGTCTGTCTTTCTCCTCCTCCACCTCAATGTTTATATCGGACTCCACCAAAAGAATGCCCAGAGAGAATTTAATGGGAAGAGGTAGTGCATACATGTAAAGGCAGAGGTGCACTAAAGGCTGTCTCCAGGAGAGCAAAGAGTACTACAGACATTTGTAAAAGGCACATTCCCTGAAAACTTCATTGCCCTATCCCTAATCCTGGTCACACAGATCTGGTACCACCAGGGTCACACAACAGTTCCAAGAGAACACCACACCACCATGCAACCCTCACTACAGGCAGACTTTGAATTTCTTGTGGGCTGCAGCCTGAGAACACAGAAAATCCATGTTAATATTTGGCATCTGGTTTGCACAGAGATTAAAGCTACCAGAAAGCTATCCATGAATACCTTTTTATACACCAAGAAGATGCACAAATTTAATAATCTTACATGAGGTGGACCTTCATCATGGCACCTGACCAACTCTTACAAGAAGCAAATGCAAAGAAGAGACCTGTTGCGAGACCCAAGTACCTTTGTCCCCAGTGGGACAGAACCAAGAAATCCCTGAGCATTAGCTGCTACTGACAGGAAACCCTTTCTCTTTAGAGACTATGCCTTTCTAACCCACTGTAACACAGAAGTAAATTAACACTAGTAAGTTGATGGTTTTGTAATAAAATCACTGGCAACAACGATTCCCTACAGTATTCAAGCACAGTGGTTATTACATATATGCTGTGTGATACATCAGTTTTGAATGTTAATCTGCTACTATCCTTGAGGCATCCCAGTCTCTAGTGAGGACAGTATGGCCAGATCAGGAGAGACAGCATACATCGTTGTAAGATTACAAGCACTTCTAATTCAGTCATGCTGACCTTCCAGCAGTGAGCTTAAAACCAGCTGAAAAATGAGACTTTCAGTGATAAGACTGGCTGCCATTGAAATTTAATTGTCCCTGGTGTTCGTGCAACCAAGGGCCTCACCTTGTCAATGCTTGCACCGGTTTTGGTAGCACCAGTAAACAGATGGCTTTATCAGCTTTGACGGTTATGCCTGAAAGCAAGGATTTAAAATGAACCAGCTAAAAGAACCAAAACGTCCTAGCTGCTATTTCAAAAAAAGAGAAGTATTTGCTATCTCTTACCCAGACATGTGTCTTCTAGAATCTGCAGTTTATTTGTTCCCAGTACTTCTAGGGTCTTGAATATACAGCAACTAATTTGTGAACTGAACTTGTATTACATTTGAAAAAAGAAAAGGAAAAAAAAGAAAAAAAAAAAAAAAGAAACAAACTTGAGTGTTAAGAGTAATTATGGGTGACAAATATCACAGGCGGAAACTGACCCACGTGCCCAGCCTGTTGGTGGAGCATCTTTCTGCTAGAAACTATGGAAACATGCCCTGATACTCTCTTCTAAATTGTGCTAATAGTTCATGTTCATTTCAGTCGATAACTCGAGGCCAGGATTATAAAATCATGATTTCCTGACAAGCATGGGCAGGAAAAGAGTAGGAAGTTTTAGAAAACGAATACAAATGACAACATCTGAACTCAGCAAAATAGAATTAAATATTGCTGGGACTCTTTGCAGTGCTGCAGATAATCCCTGTGTGTCCCTACACGCAGAAGCAGTTTGGGGAAGTCTGGGAGGCTGCGTTTGTTTTTGACTATTGCAGGTCAGTTTGAGGATTAGTGGAAATGCTGTGAGAGGAAAGCTCCTGAATCTAAATGCGCTTAGCAAACAAATATCCTGAATTGTTAGTAATCTACTGACTCCTAGCAAATTTTAGCTGAAAAGCTTTCCAAGTTAGGAGCCTATCTATCATTCACAAAAGAAGAAAAATCTTCTGGATTGATTTCTAACACTGCTGCTCTTTAAGGAAAGGGAAAAAGTAAACAACCCACTCTCCCAAAACACCCCATGAAATACTAACAAATGCACACTTATCGAAGCAGAGCCTTACATTCTTCCAAATATGTGTGCCTATATCTGAGAAGAAAAAAAGAGAGAACTGAAAAGGCACTCCCAACTTGTCTTTAGGGACCTACCAGAAGGGACAAAAATTAGCAGAAAGTCATAGACAGAAAGAAAGACAAAAATCAAAACAGTAGAGACCAGATCATGACCATTACTAGGTGAACCAGCTTTCCAGAGACACACATCTTCCTGTTTCCAGCCTCATAAGTGATTATGTACAGGTATCAGAATGTCAGTGCCTTAACAATTTGTAGGTATCTTTTAGAGAGAGCTGAATTAATTTATTTTTTTTTCTTAAAAAAAGAAGATAAAGTTATTTCTGATCACAGATGTCACATGAGGTTTAAGGCCTGTACCGATAGTTCCCATCCTTTCTTGCTTTGTAGGCCACCTGTACTTCCAACAGGGTGTAAAATGGAGAGTGAAGGCAAATACTACAGACCAACTGGTTTTCTAGCAGAGAAAAAAACCCAGAGCCATTGCTGTTCTAGGCATTTTCACCTGAACAAGCTGAGCTGGAAACCTCAGATTTGAGCAGGAGCACAGCGTAGTGCAACAGAAAACCCTTCTCAATTGCTGCCCAAGACCTCACCCAGACAAGGAAGCAAAATCTTCTCCCAATGTATGATGCCCCTGTACAAAATATTCTACCATAACAGCACTTTCTTATGACTGTAGTTTCAGCCTAAAAGAAAAAGGTTTGCCTTTTGATCTATACTATTTTGATCTCAGAGCCATTGAACAACACAAAGCAATGTGCAATGGGGATTTCCATTCATGTAAAGATATTTTGGTAATTTGACTGATATAAAGTGTAACTTCCTTACTACCTAAAAAGTATTTCTGTGTTTTCCAGACTTTAATTTTAAATTATAAAGTCATAGCCATTTTATAATTTAAAAAAACCCAAACAAACATGAAATAACCAGATTTCTATTAACCTTATGGAAATGAGAAAGGAATTGTTACTCAGAGCTCAGGGCTGCAGTTTGCCCATCCTTCTACATATAAGAACACTGATTCAGGCTCACATTTTAGAAAGAAAAATTTCAGATCTGGGCCCAAGTTTATGATCCTATTTGTAAAGCACTTGTTATTTTTGTGGAGTCAAGCATTACAACCATGTAAAGAAAGGGTCTAAACCCATTCACAGTTATTTTCTAAATTGTAGGTTTGATTCTCTCTCATTTATATGAAATATTTTTCCTTTTATATAACCATATATCCAGACATGTTTATCTATATAAATAATACAGCCCCATCATCTTTAAATGGTAACATCCAACAATACAAGAACAGTATTAAAGAGAACTTGGTACTTTGAGCTAAGCATTTTTTATTATAAAAATGTTTTAAAGACTCCCTAAGAAGTGAATATCCCAAGCAAGCAAGATGTGTTTTA
>VZZY01018390.1:0-73079 GCA_013400335.1 Eurystomus gularis
CTGGTTGTCTGCCAATGTTTAAGAAACATTGCTTCTCTTGAGGAGACCAGCAGAGGAATCAGCTTTTGATACTACTTAAATAACATAATTGGTGATATCCTTTGACTGACTAATATGTTCCAGTGAAGCATGGAACTCAAGGACCTGATGTAAGAAAATACCTAGAGTCTTAAACTGTACGAAGGAAAACTGAGCTGGTTTAGTTAACATCTTAAGTATGAGAAAGAAACCAGTTTCTTTCTTAGACTCCATCATCTGAGCTAGTGCAAGGACACCGAATGTTAACCAGTGATCTCCCCTATAACATGAAGCATAGTGTGTCCAGTCTCCTGTCAAAGTACACCTTTATATTTTGAAGTGTAATTAAGAGTATGCTTTGGATTCTGCTTTTTTAAACTCTTGGTTTCCCAGTATTTGAGCATAAGGACCTTCCTCAATATTTCTCCTCTTTTTCTGTTCTTTTTGTTTGATGATGAGGATTAATTGATAGATGGTTTGCATTGGTAGAAGGACATCTTGAGACTGACTTTATTCTATATGGTTAAGTCTGAAGACTTCCCGTGCCCAAGAGAAGGACACCCTGAGGAAGTTAGATCGTCTGAATGACTATGAGCAGCAGATTCAAATATTACGGGATGAGATTTCCATCCTGGATGCACAGAAGTCTGTTCTCCAGAGCAGGTAGAGGCATTATTCAGAGAAGTCACTGAATCAGGGAAATTGTTTGTTAGGTAGGATGAATTCCTCTTCATTTGAAATTGAAGTATAAACAAAAGCTAAGCTTTTGTACTTTGTTACAAAGGAACATAAATGCTTCAGCTTTCTCCTAGTGTCCAAATGTTTTAATTTTAGGCAGCTGTGTTAAGTTTCTGGCAAAACAGCAGAGAGAGCAGCTTCACAAAAGGCATTGAGAGCAACTGTACAGGGTAAAAAGAGATGGTTAGGTTTTGTATTTATAAGTTCTCTTGGAGCACTATACCATTACAGAGCAGAACTTGTTGTTTTATTCTCACTTGTTCGACTTTACAGCTCTTTGGTGGTACTGAAAGGGGAACAAATCTCCAAAGTATTACTAGTTAAAAGTGTTTCCCCGGAACAAAGTGCTTGGCTGCACACACTTTAGGAATTATTTTAATTTTATTGTTCAGGCTCTAGCCTATAAAAAAGTATTGACACAAATGCCTTCATATTACACTAACCAGCTGCAGCTTTACTTCTTTAATTATGTTGGCCCAGAATCTCAGTTCACCCTGCTAATAATTACATTGTCACAAAACTCTGTGCACAAGGAAAAAAAACATCTGAGGGTGGTGAAGTAACCTCATTCTTTTTTACATGCCTGTCTTAGGCTTGTACGGAGCCGCTCTCCTTCCCCAAGGCGCAGTGAGAGCAAGTCGCCTGGTCCACTTACCCTGAGGAGCTGCTCACCTGGCCGAGCCAGGCGTACAAATGCTTCGCGTCGTGCCTGCCTGGTAGCTCGCTTTGGTGACATTTATGCTCAAGAACGCTTGGATGCGGAGACCCTTTTGAAGACATACATCAGTGACATGGAGATGGTGCAGAGGATAATATACATTGCAGCTGTGGTAAGAAAAAAATATTCCTTTTACAGGTCAGAAAGTGTTTCATGAGATATTATGGCTGGATGGGTTAAATTGTATGTGAATTACCATTTCTGTGAAGTACGGAGAAGAAAACTTAACATCTCTTTTCCCTTTTGATTTTTATTTCTTTCCCTCACACTTTTATGTTGAACTCTCAATTCAGTGTCCTTTTCTGACAGTAAAACAGGGTCAGTGATCTACAGTACAGGGGCTAAAAGGGGCACATGAGAAGACTGAATGGCTCTGAAAGGTAGATGATTCCTGCACTAAACAACACTGCCCCATTTAGATGAATTCTTTTGGGAATACTGCATTTTAGAAGGCTAAAAATCTTTCTGTATTATGATTTCCTCTTGCTTGTAACTATGTGCTTTTCTCATTTTGAGTCCCTTGTAATTCCCAAGATACCTCATGTTTACTATGAGCTCAGCCTGAAGAAATTTGTTATTGTTTTTCTATACTTAATCTTCTTTTCTACAAAACTCATGCAGTACATACCTATGTCAGAGAGGCAGTATATCTCTTAATGTGTGTGATCCCAAGCACATTTCACTTACTGAAGTTTTTTTCCCACAACTGTCATTCAGTTCACACTCTCCAATTCAATCTTTCTTCCCCACAGACAAGAGGTGCTCTACTTGACATGTTGGCCTGTGGCACATAAAATACTGTTACTGAATTCTGCTCTTAATATCTTTGAACACGATTCCATTGATTGTGGGTGGATGATGGAATCCTGCATAAAAATAGAAGGTTAGGTGGGAAGCTTTTCCATCCTGCCTTCCACAAAAATCACGCTTGATTTAATCAGAAGTCCTCCCAGATGAGTGCTGTTTTAACTTTCACTTTTACAGCAGTGTTTTACATTCCTCCTTACAATGATGATATTGGATTAAGTTCATCCTCTCAGATAATTGATAAAAAAATTAATCTCAGTCTCCTGTATTTAACCAGATGTTCTTTGTTTGCAGGAGTCTTTTCATGCAGCAAAGATGGCCTACAGGCAGTTCAAAATACGTGTAAGAGAGACACTGTCTCTAGGTCATTCAGGGCCTGAGTCACTTGAAGACACTGTCTTGGATTATATAGTTCGCCATGAGGATTTATATGATGTTCAAGCCAGTGTCAATGTAAGTCAGGGGCAGTGGGGAAGTGATGTGTTGATCTATTTCAGTAGTTGATAAATTCCGAGGGTGTGAATTAGAAATGCACTGTACCCTGAAGAAGGAAAAAAGTTTTATTGCATGGATTTTGTCTTGTAGCCATTCATTTTTCTAAAATAATGTTGTTGTATGACCCAGTAATCACTTGTTTTATTTGCCCATGACTAGAATGTCTCTGCCAGAATAAGAATTGTATGTATGAGCATGTAGCTCATGCTTTATTTCTAAAATAACTGCACATTCTTTCTGAAGCTACTATATTTTTGAATGGCCTAAGACAGCATTGCCAGGAGCTTCTTATACTGATTTATTTATTTATTTATTTTAAAATGTAGAGAGCAGAGAGGCATATTTAGGATGGATTTCCATACTTGCCTGTGAATAAAATTGTTAGTGAGCTCAAATTACTCAGTTGTATTTATTTTCAGGAAGTAATTCGCTTCATGAACATCAACCCAAAGATTTCATTTCCACCAGAAATTGATTTCATTGTGATCAGCACTTTGATTCGAGAGTTGTGCCGTGTGGCTTTTTCAATGCAGACACTTGTTCCTCCTCTTGATATTGCCTTTGGTACTGATGGCGAACTTTTCAGTGAGAACAAGTAAGAACTCTTTATTTTCAGTCAGATTCTTACTATTAAAAATGATCGGATTGTATAGTTTACTTATCTCCTAATTAATATAAAGGTTTCAGATTGACGCTAAACATTAATTTGGGGCAAGTATTCCTGTTCCGTAGTGGATTTGGTATGCCTTTACGGTTTCTGGTATCTATAAATGTCAGGTTGTAGACCAGTGTTAACAGCTTTTTTTACTGAACACAACAGCAATATTCTGGATAAACTTCAGTCTCCAGATATATTTCATTTATCCTTTAAGAGGAAAATTTATCATCAGCTTTCCTTCCCCTGTTTAGTCTCTATCTGGCCTGTTTTGTGAAAGTCATGCTTACTGAGATCTGGCAGTTTGTCTGATACGAGGATCCTCAACATGTGTGCTGTGACCTCCAGGCTGTGGCTGCTGTACTCCATATGGATTGTAATACACTCCCATCTCTTCTGGTTTGGAGCTGAGCAAAAGGAAAAATGCCCTTTAAAAATGGGAATTTTGTTTAAAAAATGCACACCATGAAAACCTGGCTGGTTTATTAGCTGGCAAAGAGTTGTAGGATACTTCTGTGCCTTCAAGGAAACGAATGGGATTGATAGCTCCAAAAAAATTGCTCTCAAAAGCAAGAAAAGCCACACCAATAAGGACGTTTGTAATAATAATTTAAAATAGAATGGAGTGCAGATGGAGATGAGCTTGAGAAGCCAGGGAGAGAAATAAAGAAGATAAAAGCAGCCCTTCAACAGGAGAACACAGAGTCATATGTGACTACTTGATGCTCCTGTCCAAACACTGGGCAGTTGGCTGTTTGATACCCAAAGCTATTGGCTGAATTAAGAATGCAGCAATGCTGTTGTGTAGTCTGGGGATGTTTTTTCCACCTGTTTGACGTGTGGCCTTCAGAAAACAGATGTAATGAGTTTATACATGCTGCTGTGGGAGACATATATACACATCTATCCTTCTAGATAGGTAAATGTGGCATATGTGTATTTACATGCATAGTGTATATGTACATGGAGTTAGAGCAAAACTTCTAGAAATTAGAATAGCTCCGTTTGTTGTGTGATACCGTTCTATAAAAGGGCAGGCCAAACATACCTTCTTCCATGCAGAGCTTCGTGCCTCTGTCTACAACATTGTTTTATATAAATTGCCATTGTGTATACATTACTAATGTATAATTGCTTTGCTGTTTTCAATTTCCATTATTTGGTATTTGTTTTGAGTTTGAATCCACAAAACCTGATGTGTATTATTCAGCCAATATTGCAGACTTAGCAAGAGTCTTGATATCTGGTATGTTAGTACAGACCTTAAAAATAATTTCTCTTAGCTAAAAAGCCACTGTTTCATTATAAGTATCTGAGGATCTTGCTATTAAAATTGCCTCTTGTCTCATAAGATACTAGAATGTAACTTTACAGGTGAGATAAAGTATTTCTGTAATATCCTTTATTAGGAGTCTTGTTTTAGCGAGACATTGCAGGAAGATGCATTGATGCTGCCCAGGAGATTGCATCTGTCAGTGGATCCAAGAACCCTGGCTTGCATGGGGTTTATGCAAGAATATGGTCTAGTGGCCTTCTGAAGTGTGAGATGGCTTTATTGGAGCATCTCTCAGTATGAGTAGATGGTATATTCTACTAAGTGTGTTTCACAAATGCAGTTTTTTTGCAGATTCACTTAATACTTGATTTTGTGATACAGAAATAGTCAAGAAAGGTTTATGAGCTGTAGTTAGTGTTCTGCTTTTTACCAGCACTGATGACTTGAAGCATTGTATTTATCTTTTGGCACTTATACGCAGACATTTCTTGTGCTCTGTTTCAACAGGTACCATCGTAGTTTTGACTCTGACTTCACAGCAGCCTTGGTGGCCTATCATGTGTGGCCTGCTCTGATGGAAAATGATGTTGTAATTGTGAAGGGAGAGGCGGTCACAAAAAGAGGAGCTCTGGTATGTACCTCTGTTAAGTAACATGTTAAGGGAAATCATTGGATTTAAGCACTATTTTAAAATTTTAAAAGGTAAGTCTTTTATTATTCCTTATATGGCTGGAATTGTGTATATCAAATATCAGTTAGGGTTTAGTGCCTCATCCTGTTTTTAGGGTGAATAGCTCCATTTGCCTTAGTGTTTTCATTGTGCAGATGTATGATTGTTGGCAGAGCCTGTTCTAAGGAGAAAGTTTACTGTGTTTACTCTGTCCTCAAGCCTTGTTTCCAGTGTGACAAGTGTGCTTGCTAAGTGTCTTTATTAAGTGCCCTCTCTCAAAAGAGGTTTGTCAAACTTTTCTCTTGTAGTGGTCTCGCAGAAGTAGAAGTAGAAGCAGGAGCCGCAGCCGTAGCAGCAGTCCTGTTCTATCACGTCATGTAAGCCCCAGCTGAATGCTCGCAGTATAAACAGCATCAAGTATTTTTAAACTCAGAATATAGGCAACCTTTTAAAAACGCTGATGTGCCACACATAAATTTTAGCATTGGCAATAAATGCCTTTGCTGGGTCTGGAATGAATTGAAGCTGAACTGACAGTTATTGCCTGGTATAATTATCAGTGGAGGTACTATATAAGAAGCAGATCATAGTTAATTTCTCAGAAGTATCAACTGTGGATCTCAGAATGCTTTCCCCTTACTCCCCCTTGCTTCACTACCCTTCTAAATAACTAATTGCATCATCTGGAAGTGTTTTAGTCATCTTGCAGTACATATACAGCACATGGTCCCTGCCTCTTGGAATTAGTAATCAAAATTTACTCTCTAATTCTGCCTCAAAGGAGCCGAAAACCAGTGTAGGGTGGGCAGGAGGGGAGGAGCTGAGGTGGTAATAATAATAAACCTCAGCAGAGTTCTGCATATGATATAGTTACATAATATTTTTAATTATTTCTGTAAAAATAATGTACATTTTTCTAATTGTTGGCTCATCTTATTAAGTTGACATAGGTGTCCTCCACTTAAAATGTAAATATTGAAAATATGAGCAGCTTTGGGTAAAACTCACTTTTTGGTGTGTGTACAGGGTGTGAAAGAAGAACTAAAAGGTGATTGCATTTATCTTCGTAGCAGTGGAGCTGCACTGATGGACAAGTGCAAATTTTCTGAATGTTGATGTGTCCCCAAGTGCCTTTCTTGGGTACAGTTCTTCAGCACACCTGAGTTTCCTTTTCTGTTTGTCTTGCAGTTGTCTCGAAGCCGCAGTCTTTCACCACTGAGGAGTGGAAGTCCAAGTAAGTGGGCATATGATGGAATAGAATCATAGAGTGCATTGGGTTGGAAGGGACCTCCAAAGGTCATCTAGTCCAACCCCGTTGTAGTCAGCAGGGACATCTCTAACTAGATCAGGTTGCTCAGAGCCCCATCGAGCCTGGCCTTGAACATCTACAGGGATGGGGCCTCCACCACATCTGGGCAACCTGTTCCATTGTTCCACCAACCTCATAGTAAAGAACTTCTTTCCAATGTCTAATCTAAATCTACCCTTCTCTAGTTTAAAACCATTGCCCCTCATCCTATTGCTACATGCCCTCGTAAACAGTCCCTACCCAGCTTTCTTGTAGGCCCCCTTCAGGTAGTGGAAAGCTGCTTATAAGGTCTCCTCAGAGCTTTCTCCAGGCTTAACAACCCCAGTTCTCTCAGCCTGTCTTCGTAGAAGAGGTGCTCCAGCCCTCTGATCATTTTTAGTTCATAATGATTCATGGTTTTCACATTAAGCTCTTGAGTGACTGCGTAAAGAGACAAAGAAAAAACATGCTGAAGGTGTTTGACTCTAAAATACTTGTCAAAGTCTTATTTTTGAACTGGGTAGTGCATTTCTTTTCTGTGTGGAAAAATGCTGAAATTTCTGCCTTGGAGGAGAGCTTGTTTTTCACTCTACTCAGACCACCATCATGAGTTGTCTCTGCTGGTTGCCTTTATTGTGGCCAATTCTATAGCAAGTAAAACTTGTTCTCTTCCCTACACTAGAGACAGTTAGCTGCCTCCCTGCTGGCTCCATGCCTTTCAAAATCCACAGGACAGCTAAGTGGCGATGCTGAAGTGAGAGATTGTGAACAGTATGAATGTGTGCCCATGTTGAAGCCAAGCCGATGTAGAGTTTCAGAAAAAAAGAGCTGTACTGAAATGTGTCTTTTTTTTCAATAGGGCGTTGACTGAACGTCTTCCTGTGATTTGGTACATCTGGATCCAACAACTTCACTGGTGCCTTTTCTCTTCAAGAATACCTCAGATCTCACAATAATGTGAATGGCTGTCACTCCAAACAGAGTTTGTGTTCTGTGTGGTTTTTAGAATTTTAAAAGGCTTATTCATAATTTTAGACACTAATTCAACCCTTCTGATTAAAAAAACAAACAAAAAAAAGGCGCATGCAATACAGGATCATACTCATTTGGCAAAATTTGCAGAGCGGTGAAGAACTCAATGCTGATAGAATTATTGCAACTAGATTGTCTACTAGATTGTTTTCCACAGATACCAAACGATGCAATTTATCTTGATAAGATGTTTAATATAACCTAAAGGGTGAATGTTGCAGAATGTTGAGGTTGGTGTTACTTGAAAACAATTTCATTAATTGGTGCTTATTTACAATTTTAGAAAATAGCAATAGACTTAGGATGTGCCAGTCTCACACAGCATCATTTTAAATATGTCCTTGCAGTAAACTGAATTTTCTAACTATGATGCGAAAGTTGCATGGAACAGTCATAAACTGCTAATACTCTGTCAATCCCCGGGATCTTATTGACATTTACTTATGAAAGCACAAGTGTGTAGTTTAGCAAGGCAGTAGTATTCTTTGTTAAATTCATAGTTACTTAGAACTGAATATCACAAAAACTTTGTAGTATGGAACTTAAAATATTTTAAGCGTGCCGCTATTTGTAGGCGTGAAATACTGGTTTGAGGTGGCCTATTTGGTATCACTTTTAATGGGCTTTCATACCAGACTGATACATTAGTAATTCTTGTGAACACAGTGAAAAAACCCCATCCAGTTATCTCTTACTGAGGGTGTTCATTGTATTTTGAGTGTAAAAAGTAGAGACCTGAAGAGATTTTGTTCTGACACTTTAAATAGTTTTTTTCCGCTGGTAAATGTTTATTTTAATATCAGCATTTTTGTTTTTGAGAGGACTGATACTCTTTCTCTCAGAACCTCATCTGTAGGACCAGTCTTAAATACAAGCCACACAAGTGACTGCTTGGGGCTGTGTGCTTATACATGGAAATGTAGGATTTGTCATACTGGAGCTGATATCTAGTTCACCAACTCCACTGTCTCATTCCGGTCAATACCTGATGCTTCAAACGTATGTGGAGCTTCCCTCAAATTCCTCTCTGCAATTTGGGAATATAAACAATCAGAAGGAGGAAAAATTCCATTCTCCCTCCTTGTCTTTTAATCAGCCTATGCCCTGGAACATGACATTTCATTATTACTAACATAATAACATGAGCAAAAATATATTTTTATTATTTTTTGAAACAATTTAGTCCTTTAAGTTACAGGAGCAGAGTTTGTGATCCCTTTCCAGGGATCTTACACAGAATTACGCATCCATGCACTTTTAACTTCTTGTGTGGCTTAAGACTTTGGGATGGGATCAGTTTTCTAGCAGACTATCATTGGTCCCCATGAGCCATGGATCGGCTGTGACTCCAGTTCTACAGATGTATTTTCATTGGAATTTGGCCCACTAGTAACTAGGGACAACAAAATGAGCCACCCTGAATGAACTAAGGGGGCACAAAGCACACGTGTGGTGTACTTTTCTTATCTAAGAAAGACAGGAGAGAAATGCACAGTAATAGATTTTCTGTTCTAAGACCCTGATTGTTGGTCACAGCTATGGGTCGGAGCTTGAAGTAAACCTGTGTATTTCTGCACTGGTGAGTAAAACCACCACACTTCTGGAAAAATTGAGTACCTGCAACTTGTATGGCAGTAGAAGTCAACTGGGTATCCTCAGTATGGTCTTGAGCAGAAAAATGAAGAATTCCTCAAAATCTTGTAGTTACCAAGGGCTAAGGAGATGTAGTTTAAAATTAAGTGTTGTGTGTTTGTCTTCTGCATATCATTACCAAGACATGTCCGTTATGATTTTGAGTTGAACTAAGTTTCCACACCAGCTGTGAGGAAACTAAGACTACATCAAGAAAGTATGTTTTTTGTGACAAGCATGAGAGGCAGAGTAGTTCCAGACTTGCACACACCTGTGATGCCACTAGGAACTAGTGTTTTCAAAGATCTAAAATCACCATAGGACAAATTCACAGTGCTTGGTGGAGCATTTATCATACTCCCTCAGCAGGTACTAGTTAGTTTCAAAGTTCAAGAGAAAACTAATAAAATGACAGCAAATTACTTGTTTTCATAGTGAGAAAGCAGCTCTAGGATTCTATTTTTTTTCCATAATGTTTCAGAGCAGAGCAAACCATTTCCAGCAAAACAGGAATTCAGCCCACAGCCTGGTAGCACTTAGTTAAACCTTAGTCTACTGTTGGAAAAGCTACGGCTCATAGTATTTTTTTTTTAAGGAATGTACTGGTTGCCTTGCACAGCTTATTTATAGCAAATTAAATCAATGGGTCATATAGAAAATTGCTTTTGGTGTCAAGTTAGAAACTAACAGCCCCTGTGCTGCTTTTTATCCACATGACAACAGTGCAGAGAATGAACATCAAAAAAGATCATATGAAATTAACCAGCAAATGCAAAATGATTTCTAAAAAGGGACTTCTGTAATTGCTTGTAAGACCCTATAAAAGTGGGGATCATGAATGTGGAATTGATGACTTGGTATTTTAATAAGAGTTTTTAAAATTGTAAGTAGGATTCTTCTTTTTTTAATTATTTTTTTGCTCTAAGTCACAAATGTGGATAATGCCACACTTGTAAATACAGCAAAGTAGGAGTAAGGGTGGATTCTAATAGGTGTCAAATAAAAAAAAGCCAGTAAGGCTTCTATTACAGGATAGTTTTAGAACAGTATGATCAAGATCAAAGTGTTAATATCAGGAAAATAACGGTGAAGTTTTAAGCTAATTTTAAACTCTCTGCAGATGGACTAATGGAAGTGAGACTGCATGGGATGTAAAAAAACAGCACCTTTGGGCCAAGGTGTTCACGTAGAACAGCATGTTTGTGAGGGATTTTGAGAATGCTGGGGAATTTCTCCTGCATGTCAGCTCTTTGAAGAGTGGTTATGTCCGCCTCAATTCAAAGGCTGTCCTGGAGTCAGTCTAAACATATGGATGTTTGATCACCTGTTTCTAGGAAAGTATGATGTCATCAAAGTGTCTTCAGTCTTCCTTCAATTTTTTCAGCTCAGTAGCATGAAGACTTGTGCAGAGCTAGCAGATAGAATCATGGAATTGTTTAGGTTGGAAAAGACCCTCAAGATTGTGTCCAAGCATTAACCTAATACTAAAGGTGATAGTAACAGTAAATGGCTCAGCTAAATTTGCCACTACACAATGAAGGTTTTAAATACAGAAATTATCTTGGATAGATTCTCCCAGCATCCTCATAGGAGAAAGGAAGTAGGGAGCAGGAGGTTGGTGGAGTCTTCCCATCTAATCTCACTGCAATGAGCTGTGGTGCTGATTCAGTGTAGTAGGAGGCTCTGGAGATGAGCGCTAAGTTAGAGCAAAAATACTCTACAGCCTGAGGAAAGTAAATGTGAAGGCCAGAATTATCCAAATGCTCCCTGGAAAACATATGCCTGTACATCCTCCAGGATTTGAGCCTTTTAACTTTACTTTTATATTGCATGTATGCACTGCAAAACTTTGTCACCCAGTTAAAAGTGCCATCAGAACAGCATCAGCTTTGTGTAACCTTTGTCAGCCATTTTTGATTGGTATTAACTACACAATTATTTTTTTTACTGTAGCATGAAATAGTCTAGCTTTGTATTAAAGAAATTAAAATTATTTGTTGGGGCTTGCTACATTAGCATGTGTTCAAGCTGAGTGTTTTATATTTCAAGACTACTGTATTTCTTTGGGTCATGCAGCATGCTAAGCAGGTATACTAAAGAAATGCACAATTCATTTTATGCAGGTTTTTGATAGTTTTGAACAACACATATAAGCAAATCTGTCGCAGGCTCTTGCTGATATCCAGGTGTGGTGTTTGTGGAAGCTGTACCTTTCACTTGGTAGACAGGGCAAACAGAGTGCTTGGTTTCGTTTTACTGTTGGCAGATGAAGGCATGAAGTAGGTGGTGTGTTTATACTTTCTTGTGGCTTTGCGGAAGTAGCACTTCTGCCTTGCAAAAACACAGTTCTCAAAGTAATGCTACCTGATTGAAAAGAAAATGTTAGCATAGAGATGCTGCTTACCACTGCTAGTATTGCCTCCTGTGAAACTGTTTTTTCCCAAAAGGGCTTTGGCTTGCATTCAGAGTTCTTTGTTCTAAAAGAAAATTGGTAAAGAGAGACCATTATAGGCTAATTCTTTCTCTTCCCAGTAGATGGCATTTAGCCTTACATCAGAGGAATATAATGTGTCACAAGCAGAGACAACACCTAACTTTGTAAAGAGTGTTCAGGACCTTCTGTGTGCTGGTGATACCTGCAGCCCCAAAACAGCATGGACAAGACAAATGTTTATGATTTAGAAGCATCATCCTCTATTCACAGAAACCATTTTGTCCTATGAACTTTTATACAGTTTGCACTTTTTATGGCTGACTCATTTTAGTTAATAAAAAATAAATGGAGTTTAAAAAAAGTGACAAGTATTTTTCAAGTTATGTCTTTTCTGGTAAAGTGTGATTCTTGGGTGCTTTTATGGAAAAAATAAGTAAAAATGTTGCAGTTCAGAGAACTCACACTAAGTTTATTGAATAAAATGACTATACTTTTTAAAATATTAGAATATGCAGTAATGTTAAATAGCTTACAGCAAAGGTTTAACAGTATCTCTTGTGATGCAAATGTAAAATTCAGAAAATCTGAAGGACTGTTTTTCTTTTCCCTCTGTTTCTTAGGGCTAAGCTTTGACTGCTTTCAGGGTAGCTTGTTCATATTGCAATAGTGCATTTAGTGCATGTTATGTAGACAGATTTCCTTTTCCCAAACCTTTATACATGCTTTATGGTTTTCTGGTTTGATCAGAAATGGAATGCTTTAAGAGCACTTTGTGCCACAAGTAGGTGAACAACTACTATCCAGGCTGAGGTGAGCTGTTTGTGAGGGCATGTGAAGTATGAGCTGGTTCAAGTGCAGAGTCCTCACCAGGGGACTGTCTTCAACTTTACCCTGAAGATCACACCTTTGCTCAGAAAAGGAGGCTTGATTATTTCTATGTGCTGCTGTGATCTGGGCAGGAATCCACCCAACTGAAACCACAGATAGAGCAGTGCCAGTCCTTTAATACAGAAATACAAATTTGGATTTTCACTTCCAGTCAGTGTTTGCTCTACTGTTCTACCTGAAGAGCTTGTGGTTTAAATGAAGAACTTCAAATTCTTCCGCTATGCAATTGGTGAAATGCATCTGAAATTTTGAATTTAACCATTTTCAGTTGATTGATACCAGTTAGCATCTCATGTTTTTCTCACCCAGGCTGGAATTTCAGGAATAACTAACTGCAATCTAAATAACATGTCCATTTCAATTCATCTGAAAGAACGAATTGTTTTAAACTAGTGTGTTATATTATAAATTGGTTATTTCATTAGGAAATTAAAGTTTAAGCTCTTTGTATCTTACACTAACAGTACCTGACCTGCTCTGAATTTAGCTTAAACCAGATTAAACCAGACCTCAGTTGCTGTTACTGCAAGTGGACAGCTGATGCCAAACCTCAAGGTGACATCTGTTTTCTCTAAGCTTGTGGTCTTTTTTGGGGATACTGCTGTAACTACATTGACAAAACTTATTGACAGCTGTGACAGCTTGTCCATCACAGTGATTTGAAGCTTGGGAATGTGTTTGTCTTACCCTAGGTGTATAACAGCCCAGGAAAACAGTCTAGAGCCAGGAAGCTCTAGAAGGAAGACAAAATAGATTGGTGTCTTCTCATTTTATGATACTGGAATTATAAAATATAACTACCAATTTTATAATACTGGCAATAGTGTAGAAATTATAAATGGAGGTAATATTTTGCTGTTTTTCTTGATGCTTGGCTTCACTGGTAATGCTGAACCAACAGTGTCACGGAAGATGATGCCTGACCAGCCTGAGATTAATTCCTGAGCAAGTCTTGAACTACTGAGTGGAGTGTACTTTTGCAGGCTGCAAGAGAAAATTAGCTGTGAATACAGGACCCTATTTAATCCCTGTTTCTGGTTAATAGATATGATGGCTCCAGAAGTCACTACCTTTGTCAAGGGTGTGGAAGAAAAAAATTATGCTAGGATTTACTTTTATTTGCTTACAAAGAAGTAGGTTGACCTGAGTCCAGATGGGGTTATAGCCTGCTGTAATTCTGACAGGAAATCCCTTAAAGCCTTTGAGGAGTCACGGCAGACCTGCAAGGTGGTGGGAGGAGAAGCCTTGCAGAAAAGGCTGGAGTCTGAAGGAGGCAGCCAGTTTCTGTTCAACACCTGCTTTGTGTAAAAGGAAGCTGATCTGGGTTAATCGGTTCCCTTCTTCACCAAGGAGCCATCCACATGGAACTTACTGGAAGAAAGGCCCTTGTTCCTGGCACACTTCTTCCACTGCTCATGGAAGGAGCTGATGGATCCTCATTTTCCCTCTGTAAGAGGGGTGCCCAGTGCTCCCTGGTGTGTGAAATGCTGGTTGTGTTTTGGGTCTGTGGAGACTGAAGGAAAAAGCCTTTAAAAAGGTAAAGAGGCACAAAATCAGATAAAGTGGACTGAAAATGTCAATAGGAGAAGCAGGGCTGAGATGTAACTGGCAGTTGTGGGTGTAGCGCATGTGCAGCAGAGCTGAGGACCCGTGGCACGTGCCTGCCCAGCGAGGCTGGCCTTGCTGGCCCATGCAGGGTAGCATCGCTCTGCGGGCTGGGCTGGGCTGGGTGCTGTCCCTCCTGTCCACAGCACCCACCTGGCAGGATGCAGGACATGGGCTGTACCCAAACAGAGCTCTGGGGCCATGGTTTGTAGGAGAGCACCTCAGAGCAGAGCAAAACCATTAGAAAACCTTACCACAGCTCCCAGAAAAGGCTAGTGGGCATTTTAGATGAAAGTTTATGTGCTAGCCGGGGGGAGCCAAGTTTAAAAACAAAACAAAAAACCCGGTATCTATTTTTCTTGGCATGATGTTTGTGTGAAGAAAGGCTCCAAGCTCCTCTGCCCACCACGAAGCACGAAACGGGGTATTTCCCACGAGATGGCACTATCGCCTTACATACAGAAAAAGCAGGTTTCTCTTCCACTGCAGTTTAAAAGCCGATTGGCAAAGTGAGGTTTGCAAATCAATGTATAAATGTTACAGATCTGAGCAGTATCAACAGACTTCAAGTGGAGAATTATCTTGCCAATTGATCTGTGAAAAATGATGACGTATGGGTGGTGAGCTGAACATTGCTCTCAATCCATTATTGGAGAAACTGGTTTTAGGTTTTATGTTTGGGGTTTTTGGGGGTCAAGTTTTCAAATTAAAGTGGCTCTCTAAAGCAAATGATGTTTACCTAGTAGTGTTCTGACTGATCTTCTCAAAAAACTTTAACCTTAAAAAACCAAACAAACCTCAAACTGAAAATCACATTGAAAGACTAACTACTTTTAACAGTTGTCCATTTTAAAATTATTTCTACTTCTTACCTAGTTCAAGAAAATGTCAGCTTGCAAAATTGTTGCATTTTGAGAGATTGTTGCTGGCAAGTTGCTCCGCTGTTCACTTTGCCTGTGACTGAAAGAGTTGTTTTCCTAATAGATTCTGCAAAGTCCCTGAGTCGGAAACATGCTCCCTGCCTTCAGCTGCACCTACTCTTGATTTTCCAATCAAAGACAGGGTCAAGGGCATCTGCTGAGCTATTAGGATAGAGCTGGAAGGAGCCCTGCTGTCACAGTAACAGCTTTGGATAATCAAGTTCTTAATCTTACTAACTGATGTTTTAAAAACAATTTTTTTTTGCACCATGCTCTGTCTCTCGTTGCAGTGTTGTTCCAGAATTTCACTTCTCCAATGCTCAGAAACTTTATTCTGATTCCCAGCCTAAGTTTATTCGCTTCAGGCTGTTTCTCTTTGTTCTGAAGCCAGTATCATTCTTTATCTTCAGAAGTCCTTGTTCCCTCTTTTGGTATTTGCCCTACTGATGAGGGCAATCATATCTTCTCTTTGTTTTTGTTTCTCTAGGCCAGAAGAGCCAAATTTTTGCAGCTCCTCTGAAGACAAAGGGTCTTCATTCCTGTGATTATCCTGTTTGGGTGGCCCTGGGTATATTTCTGTTTCAATCAGCCTTTCTCAGCAATGGTGCACAGTATTCAGGATAAGGCCTGACAAGAGCTTTGGATCATACATTTATCAATTTCATTGTACTATTGTAGCATCTCTGTGGGAAGTGTCTCAGTATCTGTGATCAATTAATATGCTTTATTATCCTCAGTTGTTTCAAACTGATGAGTCTTCTTCCCCTAGAATGCAAACTCGCCCACGTGCTTTTTTGTGGGCTCTTGACTTTCCATCTCTAAATGCCTTTCATGTGGGTGGCACGGCTATTTTAGAAATCCTGAACTTTGGACATGCATTTGCACTCATACCATGACAGTGGTGTCTGTGGATGCTGTGCTGCATCGTGGTGTGTTCCTCTACCATGGGCCAATGCTTTGTGTTAAGGTGCCTGGGTGGAGTTTAACAACTAATTCTACAGAGTTTTAGCAGCAGTAAAAGAAACTACCTGGGGCTTGATGTTACAAAGGAATGTATCTTATTTAGCTCTGTTTACATCCACTTTGCCAAGCGCATAAATGCTAAGGGTGTCATTATAAACTTGTTGAAATATAGGGTACCATTCAATGGACGGAAAGTCTCTCTCAGTATTAGCAAAAAGAAATACTAGAGATTCTTCATTAAAATAATGTCATTTGTGTATGTGATGGTTTGCTGCAAGAGATTAAAATAAAATATTTTATAAGTGTTCTAACTCTTTACCTTTTGATTGATCAATGACACGGCTCATTTCTTGAGAAATGCTTTTTCTATCAGTCATACTTGCCCATCTCTTAAATTTACTGAGCACCATCATAGCCATCTCCACAATATATGTGTGTCACTTGTCACAGACAAATTACACCTGTGAAAGTATTTTCTGTGATGCTTCTGGATTTGTGCTGTTTCTCTGTTGGGCCATCCAGAGCTTTGAAGTTTATTCCCTTGGCTGGATGGGACCAGGCTGGGGATGATTTGGTGTCATCGCTTCATGGCTGAACTGTGCGACCAGTAATGGCCAAGCAGGCAACATATATGGGGCTATCTCTGTCACTGAAATACCCTGTTAATGTAGCTACATTTCTGTGCACCCACAGGATGCAGTTGTTGTCCCCATGGTTCTTCCTCCACATTTCTTCTACTGTACAGCTCCTTGCCTCTTGCAGACTAAAATCTTTGGGGCAGGGACAGTTTCTTATCTCTGCCTGTGCGGCAGGGCTGGATTTTGCAGATTATGTGAGCTGCAGATGCATCCTTACTGTTATCACTACTTGGAGCAACGTGCTGCCCTGGTCCCATGAGGTGGCTGTAGGTCTCTCCGCCTTCCTATTGCATGGCATCAATTGCTGCCTGTGCCCGAGTATTGTGCAGTTCAAACAGTTCTGTCATCTAGTATAAATAAAAACAGTGGATGAGCATTGACATGCACAAATTCCTATGAGCAATAAAGACAGGGAGAGAGGATTAGAGGGAATGGGATCAAAAGGCAGATTGCCTCAACATAGAGAGCCTCCCTGAGTCACCTGTGAGACTTAGGCAGGCCTTTAAGCTTTCCTGCAGGTAATTGCAGGCTTTTCCTGTATTTTTTAACAGGCTTAAACTTGGCCTCCTCCTATCTCCCTGAAGCACGGAGCGCACGCAGGGAACAAAGCTGCTTGGGAGATGCGGCTGAGCCAAGGACAGGAGGTTTTTCACAAGGCAAGCTCTTCCCCCCAGCTGCTGTCTAGGAGATTTTTCAGAACCTGAATAGACAGGCTGTTCTTATAACGTTTTTTTTTTTTTTTTAACCCAGCCTTGTAATAGTATCAGATAAATGATGACTTCAACGAATGGTGAAAGTTTCCTGAGAGAAATTGCTTTTGGCAACTGTTCCTTCTAATTAAAACGAAAGTCTGAAAAGCCTCAGTCTTTGGGAACAATTAATAAAATGCCAGCACTAGATAAGATACAGATAATTCTTTGTGCCTATTTAACTGCTTCCTACAATTAGCACATGTGTGTTCAGCCAAATGCAGCCTGACCCTGAAATGGTAGGAAGGGGAGGTTCTGATTAAAATGAGGGCAGCACCTGTTGCTTGTCCTACTGAGCAGGCCAGAGCTTTCCTGCCTTCCTGGGAGCAGTGATAAAAATAATTAATAAGGAAGTTTCAATACTGAGAAACTCCCAAACTATCCCCAGAATCCTGCAGTGCGCATCAAGGGACTGCGTTCTTACTATTATGTTGCTTATATGCAGTAGCTGCAACATCTCTGTAAGCATTTGGCTGGATGACCAGACAGAAATGAAGAGGAAGCAAAGAGACATTTTCTCCTTCTGGGGTCCAAGGTACCAATTTCCCCACTGAAGGCTTAAATGCTGATCTGGAGTGGCCAAAGACATGAGCATGCAGGACCTCCAAGTTTTGTTTAGATCTTCTTGTTTCTCACCCTGTTAAATAATCAGGAATTGTGATGCCAAAGTCCTGAGGAAGTCTGTGCTTTCTGCTGCCTGAAGTGGTAGCCTGAAGCCCAGAACATTTGCATGCCAGCAGCACATGGGGTGCGCTTGACTCCCAGAGGGCTGGGGACAGGCAGCTGGAGGAGGTCCTGGGGAAGGCTCTGCACCCTGGATTTTGGTCCAGGGATCTCAGAGGCTATGCCTCTCCTCTGTCCCAGCTTGGCAGAAAAAAAACGTGTTTAGAAAGCGCCGAGCAGGAGCGGCAAAGACCCATGTGGGTGCATGCATGCAGGGGCAGGTGAATCCCACAGGAAAAAACACACAGCCAGAGGCTTTGGGATGTGCTCCTGGATTTACAGCAGCCTGGCAGCAGCAGCAGGAGATGTGCCCCCAAAACCTGAGAGACAGGCCTGTGGGGGTAGGCGTGCAGGCAGTCGCCTTGGGGAAAGCTCTGGAGGACAGCCCTGGATCCACACATGGGGAGGGGATGTGCTGGAGCCTGTGGGACACAGATGAGGCAGAGGCAGGCAAAGAAGACTACTATCTTCATATGGAGAATGTGTGGGCTAGGGGTGTGGGAGAGCTGAGGATGCACATGTGTGTGCATGAAAGGGAGAGGGGCAGGGAGCAGCCAGCCTGCTTGTCTCAGAAACACCAGAGGCAGGGCGCTCAGGCGATGCCTTCTAAGTTAACCAACTGTAAGCAGCATTTCAGACAGCACAGAGTGAGAGTTGAAGATGACTGATCAATGCCATCATCTAGACTGGGGGTGCAGACCTCACCCCCTGACAGCTAAAGCATGGATATATAAGCCAGTGAGTTCTTAAGAAAATAAAAGCACAGTACAAGCTGAAGGGGCTGGTTGGCATATCCATTCCAAGCAGGGTGAAACACTATTGCACTTAGTGACATTTGTGTGTAGGACAGGGACCATGCTCTGGGGGTGGCAGCCCCATGGGAAGACCTGAGCTAGCCCTGGAGGAGCTCAGGTGCTGTGAGCCATCTTGCCTTGCCATCTGGGCTGCAGCCCAGGCAGATTTCCTCAACTGAGGCTCAGAGGTGTGTAGAAAAATTGCAATTAAAGAAGCCATGTGTAGGAAAGTATTCTCAGAACTTGTTTTAGCCACTGCCACAACCTAATTGTTTCAGAAGTGACTGCAGAGTACCTGTGCTGCACCACCACTGCTGGGCTTCGCTTCAAGGGAGGGATTTATTCTGGCTGTACTATAGCTCAGGCTGCCTGCATAAGCCTGTTTTTCCTTTGCTTTGTGTGCAGGAATGAGGGTCTGGGCCCAAGGCTGCTCTCTGACTAGGCTCATTCCCAAAATAACTCCTCCCCCAGCCTTCTCTGCCCCCCAAGAAAAAAAAAAAAGTCTTAAATATATGAATGCTGGCAACTTTCAGGTTTGTGTTTCTTTCTGAGCCTCATTTAAATGAACAGCAGACTTTTTATGGGCTTTTCCAAGTGAACCTATAGGGGCTTGTTTGCTCGCGTCTGACTTTCTGACAGCTCTCTACAAGCCTAATCAAAACCAGATTTACTCTCATATGAAGCAGCATAATATATATTCACGCAGCTACAAAGAACCAGGCTAAATGTAGTAAGTCATAAACCACTACGATGGCAGCAATCATTCAATCATGTGCATTTACCACACTTGGATTTTGGAACAAGGGGTACATTTGTTTTGTTTCCCATTGTAGAAGGAAAGTTGTAGTGGCAAGGAGCTGAGTAAATATGCCTTGCATCTAGAAAATGCCCCACGTGTAACTTGGATTTTGTAGTTACAATACAGAGGATGCCTCTTCACTCCTCTACCTGCAAGCGGGAAGGCTGAGTTGATGTCTCTCAAGGTGAGGTGCACCCGGGTCCCTTATGGAAAGCTGTGGGGGGAAGGTGTGCCCCTTGAGCTGGACAGGACAAACTCTAGGACCAAGCTGGATTTAAGGGAGATTTGTCTTTATCATCTTTGCAATTTGTCATTCTTCACTACACAGACCATATTTTTTAAATGCTCCCAAGACTTCCTTTATTTAGACAGATTCTGGATGGCTTAGTTAGGGAATACAGCGGAGACATTAAATACTTAAAATGTCTTGATGGAGAGTTAAACGCTGACCTCTAAAAGAAGACTTTTTTCTATTTCTAATTATCCCACAGTGTTCTCATCACATAATATCAGCTCTTTCTGTACAAGGATGTGTTCATATTCAGTTTCTGACATCTGGAAGAAATTTTTCCTTGTCTGGCATGTGCATTTGCAAGGGAAACGCGAACAGAGGTGCTGAACTGATAAAGCAGGGATGTACCTTTGGGTTGGACCAGATGGTGAGGTGCTGCAAAGGAGAAGGCATTCTGCCCAAAGAAAGGAGGAAGGGCAAGGAAATCTGTAGGACTGAGCCAAGCGATTGTTATGATTGGTAACATCCTGTGCCCATGCAGGAGGCTTAGGGCTGTTTCGCCTTCCTTCACTTTCTGAAAAAGACTTTAAGTCTATCTGAAGCTGGAGAGACTTCAAGCAGCTTTGGATTGTGAATTTTTCTGTCTAATTTAGCTTTGAGTGTTTCCAGTTTCCCTGTTACACTCTTGCATAACTGAAAATCTTACCTGTTAGAAGACAGCCACACTGGCCACAGTGTGTATGGTATGGTCCACTTGGTTTTGTTAAACCATTTGACTTTCAATAGAGATCAACTAATCTGTCCTGAAGCCACAATTCAGCACTTGCTGTATTGCCTTAGTGATTTTAGGGTTGGTGATGATTGCTTTTGCCTAAAAACCCCACATTATTCGTAAATACCTGTTGCAATTTGTCTAGAGGAGAGAATTCAGTTCACAGGCTAAGATTCCTTCAAACATTGCGCTTGTCCACAGTGTGACTATTGACATGAGAGAAATTCCCTCTCTGCTGTCTCCTAGTAATTTGGAAGGACGTGTCTGATCCTAGAGCAAAGCTGCCTTGTCTGATTCTTTCAAAACCAGCCTGGGCTCCAGCAGATCAATCTTTTTTTTTATTTCTTGTCCCAGAAACATGTGCCTGTTTGTTATCATTGCACAGAACACATCAAATTGTCCTGTTGGGATTTGCTGGTATTTGAGGTCCATCTGGCACAGGATGCAGGAGAATGTCTTCTGTTGAGGGCAGTAACAAGACCAAGACGTGGAGTTGCTCTGTCTCCTGTGTGGTTGTGTTTGATTGCCATAGAGTATTTTGGATGGCTGTAAAACTGGTAACAAATTCATCTTGGTTTGTTGATTTTTCTAGTGACTTGTACTGAGTGGAAGGTGAAGACCAACTTCATCTGTGTAGATTAGACTGGTCTTCTTTTTTTCTGGATGCTGTTTCAGAGTGTTCAGGTCTGCAGTTTTGATTCATGGTCTGTTTAATTGAGAAATTTTGGGGAATGTGTGTATTTTTTTGGCTTTATTATTTTTGTTAGTGCTTTTTACTTTTTACAAAACCAGCACACAGACAAATGTTACTAGCTGCATGGGCCAGGTATTTTGTTTGAAGAAGTTATTTTTCACTGCTCTCTGCAGAGCGTTATCACAGATTATTTTTTTTTTTTTAATATGTTGTAGCCATTTGATAGGTTTTCCAGGTTTGGTGTCTCTCAGCACAATGCATTACAGTATAACTTGCTTTTAGAAGGCTGGATGACTACAGATAAAACATTATCTTGATTTAAAAGTATGGAAGTGTCTTTTATTCTTGTTTTTATGAGTAATATCCACTTTTGGCATATGAACACCCACGCAGTATAAATCAGATTCTCTTACATACTTAGACTTTGCATCATTTTTTAAAAATGTGGATGTGTTGACATCTTATGAAATCACCTTTAAAGTCTTTCTGGATGGAACATTTATACCACATCTTTTTTTTAGGCTTTCATTTTAATCTTCCAGCCTATCCAGTTTTATAGGTGTCATGGTGACAGGAATTTCTGTTTCTTTTTTTGCTGTTATAAGCAGACAAAGGGATAGTAATAGCTGACTGAAAAACCTCAGAATTTGGTAGGATTGGGGTTTTTTTACCTCTCTGTGTAGAAGATGAAATAGTTGGAATCCTCTGGATGGCTTTTTAGCAAGATTACTTCTTTTCACTCTGGACAGGAAAAAAGACTCGGAAGCTATAATATTACTCTTCTGTTGCATAAACTTTTAGGGGCTTTAATGGTGACTGTTGCGCTGGATTGGAATAAAATGCAAACTCTATTCTAAGAAATGATTATTAAAATTGTAGTGTTCAGTTATGCATGAATTCGATCAACATTTGAAGGGTCTCACCAGGGACTGATTTGCAGCTTGATGGGCTAGGGCAGTACACATAGCAGAAGACATTTTTACAGCTGTATGCTGAATGTTGTATCATACAGGCTCAGGGTGTTCAAAAAGCCTTGTTTAACACAAGAAAAGCCATTTTCCAGGAATACTGAAAGAGCAGCACTCAATATATCAAGGATTTTGTTTGCAAAAAGTTGACTGGGTAGGATATCCATAAAAATGGAGGCACAAGAGAATACTCCACTTGCATGTGCACCTGGCTACAATGAAGACCCCATTGACTTGTGCCCTTCCTTTCTATGAGAGGAAAGAAAAAGGTACATACTAGGTATTTTCATCCAGAAAATCATCAAGTCAATTTTTAAATAGCTTTTCAATGAAAAATAAGTAATATTTCCTGTGAACTTGGATTAATGATGAGTGTTCAAGTTCTGTTTACACTTGAGGAAGTGGCTTTTTTGGACATGGAATGCCTCGTCTAATGGTGGCATAGCGGAACATGCAGTAATATTAAATCAGATTACACTGAAGAAAGCAGATCTGTATCATTTGGATAGAGCAGGTTCATTAGTGAAGGAGGGAGGAATAGTAATTTACAAGATCAAATTTATAAACCCAGCAACCTCCTAGACTGGATTTAGGCTTTCCCTTACCCAGCTACTTTTCATGGGAAACCCTGATCCTGCAGAAGAGAGTGCAGCCACATGAATGAGGTGTGAGTGAGTTTGCTTCTTGTCAGCAATAGCAATCATTTCTTTGTCCCATTTGAAAGTGATTTTGAGATCCTGTCTGGGTAGTTTTCTTCCTTCTTGTGTAAACAGTCTTCTCCTTTCCCATTGTACCAAACCTGAGTCAGAATATCAAAAACCAAACTCAGTTTTCTTGCAGATGATGCTGACAGTCTTTGCCAGTGCCTCTGATTATTTCTGGTGAAGTAAATACTGCCTTGGTGCCATGTGTCACCCACAAATCACAGCCTGGTGATGACCTAATGAATTTTTTAACTGTGTCTTTCATAAAGGTTTGGTTAGTGAACAGCAGCAATAAGAAGGTTTTCTTCTGGACATAGAACATCAAGGTATGTGGGGTTTTTTACTACCTATTTAGGCATGCCCCAGATGTGCTGCTCTCTGTTTGGAAGTCACTGCATTCCTCAGATAACTCTGTGATAATGATGATATTAGCAAAATTCTAGTTACTGGTGCTGCACAAAAGCTTTCAAGTATACAATTTCCTGCTTGAAAAGGAGGTTGAGGTATTTTAATCTTTATTGTCTTACTAGGAGGATTGTCTTACTTACACATCTTTAAAAGGAGGAAAACAGAAGGTGATATATACACAGGCTGTATTTTTGCTACCTCTCTCTGATTGCCAGCAGATAACAGCAAGATGTAGGTTTCACTACTGCTATGCTGTTTTTTTTTTTAAACCTGGGTACTATGCCAAAGTTTTATTTTTCTTTCTTTCTTTCTTTCTTTCTTTCTTTCTTTCTTTCTTTCTTTTTTTTTTTAAAAAAAAAAAAAAGTAAGGTATATATAGGGGGAAATTGAAGTTATCTGCTGAGTTATTTCTTGCCAAGCTTTTTCAGCTGCAGGATATAACGAAGGCCAAACTCTTTGGATCTTATTAGGATTGTCAGCATAATTAAGGGGAATTGCACAGTGATGAAGGTATGAATCTATTCCATAGTGCCAGTGCGTAATGGATGTCTGTAGACTTATATATGTGTATTATGCCGGGGTGCTGTGGCATAGCTTCATGTTTTTCTTCAAATGCAATTGCTCTTTATTGCTGTATATGTATATACATACACATAGGAGAGAGAGAAAAAGAAATATCTCTTCCCCCTACGTTGTCTAATTCTTTGAAGACAACATCTACTTGATATGGTCATTGTCAGGCAGATGTTCCAACGCGGAGTTTAACTGTAGCATAAATCGAGATTTCGACAATTCCTTTATATTTTGATACGACACTTTCAAAACACCATATATTTTGAATTTAGGAAAGACAGAAATATAAATGCTTCCATTTTATCTCATACTTTTGTTCCAATCGTGGTTTTTTTAATGATTAATTCCTTTGTCAGGAGCCATGTTCTATGGCACAGCAATAGTTCAGCTGTCATTTGGGTCATTTGTTCAGAGCTATAGTTGTGTAGGCTCTCTCTGCCTCGGCAGAGATGCACCAGTGTCCCTGTAGTAGTTCCCATCAGGATTTGTAAGGAGGCTTTTGTTTACCAGAAGCTATTAGGAGGAAGACGTGGCTTTCACTCAAATAAAACATGTAATGACACTCACAGCCAAATCAGCTTTTATGAAAATATTTTTAAAGTGCTGCTTACAGCACAATGTGCCAGGAAATGTGTATTTGAGTCAGAAAGTCCAACCTCTGTTGTTTTGCCTGATGCTGCAGGATGGGAGAGAGGGAGACAAGGCTAAATGTAAAGGGGTCACAGAGGGATGTTTCCTGTGTTACATCATCTTCTCTTTCCTGGTGGGAATTCTCCTGCAGGGACAGTACAAGGAGCAGGATTCAGGCTGTGAAAGGGGACAGGCCCCTGACCATGCCTGTTTGCCACCAAGCTGGGCTCTGAGCTTTCCCCGGCATCAGCCAGTGAAATCCTGGCTCCCTGTCTTCCTTGGCTTGCCTGCTGTGTGCTTTCAGGGAAAGCTCCTGCCCACAGCTTTCCTGCTGCCGGGCTGGTGACATGTGGGACAAGCAACTAGAGAGGCAGAGGACAGCTAAGGAACAAGTGTGCCCAGTGCTCCCAGGAGCCCATGCTTCAGCTCAGGAGCTCTCAGGGCTGCTTCACAGAGCTCAGATTAACTCAGAAGGGCATTATTCTGGGTAATTCCCAAAGGGCTTTGACAGGATGCAGATAGGGGACAGCTCCTTCTGCGGGGCAATCTGCTGGTCAAGGACATGCCCTGGCCCAAAGAAACCGTGCCTCCATGAGATCTTGGACTCCACTCTAAAGTGAAGCAGGGTCAAAAGACTCCTCAGTTTTTAACTTGAGATTTGGGGCACTCTTGGGTTTTGAGGTTTGACTCTGAAAGTGACCCCTGGCAAGACAGGTGGTTTAATTGTAAAGCTGCTAGATTTTTCCAGAGTTACAAAACTATATAGGACACTCTGGTTCTATAGTGTATAGCTACAGTGTACACGTGGTAGGATTCAGCTGTGTGAGCTCCAAACCAACATTTTGTCTCTCATTGATAATTATTTGTCATAGACAGATGAAGGAAATAGCCCCCCCCAACAAACCCTGACTAGCTTTTCAAGCTGGGAGATAATTTGTCCATAGTTAAACAGAAGATATTTATAGAGATATTAACTTCAGAAGTTCGTTTAGAAGTGATTGAAATCAGCTGTTACTGAACTGAAAAACCAGCCACACGAGCTAAGTCTACAGCGCTTGCCCTGCCTGTTGTCTGTTAATGTAGAGCTTCTTCTTCCAGCAACATTACCAATTCAGGGTAGTAACATCAATCTCCTGCCTTTCATCGATGGGTATGAATAATTCAAGCATTAAACTCACCATTGAAGAGGGGCAATTTCAGTGGGTTTTAACAAGAAACTGCTCCAGCTTTTATATTAAAATATATGCAAAATACTGCCATGTTTGAGAAGTCAAGCACTCAAGCTTCAGGAAAACCAGTGTAGCTTCCAGCCCAAGCCCCCTTTTCTGGCAGTTGTAAATGTAGCCCATATGGGCTACCTCCCATATGGGAGGTAATGGAGAGCCCTTCCCTGTCAGAGTCTTGCAGAGTCCTGCAGGTCTATAGCTGCTACTGCAGTGAGCTACAATTAAGAAAATGATGGCATCAATGTGAATCAGGCTGTTCTGCCCCCATTCAGCCCTGGTGGCTGCCCCATACAAGCTCTGATCGCTTTAGTTCTAGCCCTCAGCAAGTAGTGGGCCCAAGTACAGTGGCGTGTTTTGTACAAGCTGAGTGAGTAGAGCAAAAAATGTCATTAGGGTAATGAACTGAACCTCTCTGATGTGAGAAGGAGCTTTCCAGATGATGCACTTCCCACTGAAGGCAGCTATGCTCCACTGGTGTCCTTCCTCTAGGCCATTTCTGGAGTATATTGCTGGACAGAAACATTGCTTTCAATCCTATAAAATACTAACACAGATCACTGGTTTCAGTGGTTTCAGTGAATTAATGGTTAATTCACTGGTTTCAGTGAATTAATCACTAAGTTAATAAGCACAAACAAAGTTTTACTTTGTTTTTTGATTGTTTGTTTATTGTTTTTTTTCTTACATGTAAGTAGTTACCGTTAGTTCAATAGCATGCTTAACTTGCCAATATTTAAACATCCCTCTTACAACATCCCCATTTATATGACACCAGTGACACCTCCACAACTCAACCAGGCATCTGCCGCCTTGTTTAATACCTAAGCGGCTCAGAGCTGTGCTTTTCCTTGGCATATGTGGGAACGTCACAGCCTTGACCTCTAATGAGGGTGTCCTATGGTTTGACGTCTCCCAGAGGTGGCTGGATTCCTGGGGACATACTTCCTTGATAAATAGTGTGCAAAATGCTTTCATAACAAAAACCGCCTAAGATGCCTTTAAAATATTCCAATGGAAGGCGCCTGAACATGGGGTAAGAGGAAAACTTCTCCATATTTAATCTCGAAGTCAGAAGTTTATTGCTGATGTTTACACAGATGCCATAGAGCTGGAGCCACTGCACATCTGGGGAGTAGGCGGCTAAATCTCCCTTTCAGTTTTTTACTGGAAACCCAGTCAGAGGAGGTTGCCTGACAGCATGAATAAATCAACATGTTGTCCACAGGAAACAAGGAGATAGATGGAATGAAGCATAAATAATGTAATACTAACAAGGAGAGATTATTTCATACATTTTTTCAGAGGACTATAGTGAATAGTTTGCTGGAAAAATTCTTAGAGAGCTGCTCTAAGTGCACAGTTATGAATGATCTCTTCACCTCCATACGAAATGCTGGATTAGCAAGATTCCATGTGGCCGCAGACAGAGAGGCAGAGGAAGATGCAGGAGACAGGAGACAACATGGAAAGATCTTTTGACATGTTTTGTCCTATCTTTGGTTAGGGGAGTGAAAGAACAAAGACGTTTTGGTTTCAACAACATGAAAAAAAAAAAGATTTTATCTTTTCCATAAAACTTTCCAGATTATAAGAATGAAGAGGTTTGCCATTTTTTAGTCGTCTCCTTTTCCCCATTAAAAAGTTCCCACGTCTTATCTTTTACAAGAGCTTGCAAGCAAAACTTGCTTAGTCAAACATTTAAAAACCTATTCCTTCCCAGCATTTTTCTTCTCTGAGCAAAAGCTCTGTCTCCCCTCTACTTGCTGAAAAACTCAGCTATTGTCAACAGAATTGGTGGTCTGATGTAGCCAGAAGTGCTATTGAGGGGATGTCTCAGCAGTCATACTCATGGCTGGGTGCAATTTTGCTTTGTGCTTACACTGGTACCTACTTCAAGGTGGCCCTATACTGCTCACAGCCTTGAAGGTTACAGAAAATCTCCCGGAAGCACTAACTTGGCTTGGCAAGTACATCAGGAAAACTCATATAAACCCAGGAAGGTGGTGACTGGAGAGTGCAAGCTCCTGTTGTTTCCTAAGAAGCTCCCAGGAAATGGGACTTCCTAAGCAAGTCCCAGGAAATCAAACCATTCAAGTGAGCAGATCTTGGTCCTGGCTGAGAAGAGGTCCTAGTGCTACCACTTTGCAAAGTTGGTTACCACATTGCACAGCAGCGGTGCAGAGGTGCTAGCTGGAGAGCTAAATTGCTGAGAAATACTATTGCAGGAAGTTATAACTCAGATTTGGATACCAATTACTTCCCTGTGGATTATGGGCATATTGTTAGGCTTCTGAGGCAAAATGATTAGAACAAAAAGAAATCATGAGTTGTCTGAATCACTAAGTTGTACGAGCGTATTAAAATGCAAAGCAAACACACAGACCAAGGGAGAATGCGTGAAAAACCCTGGGACAGGTACAGCATTAATTCATGAGAAGTTCAGCTGCTGCCAGAATCTCTATTTCCCAATTTCTGTGTCTGAGGCTTTTTTTCTGAAGTAGCCCATGCTTGCTAGAAAACACCAGAGGAGCAATTACCAGGACCAATTTCTAGTTCTACAAATAGTGTCAAGGGAAGGAGAGACCATTTGTTCTCAAGCCCACCCCCTCCTTTGAGAAACCTATTTGTTCTTTTCCTCCTACAAAAGCACCTTCAGCTCTTACGAACGCTGTCTGGCAGCTTCTGCTCATGCTAAGGCCTTTTTGTGACTCTAAAATCAAAGTGCTCCAGATTTTCCAGACAGGTTGCAAATTGTCCCTTGGTGCTCCTGAAGACAAATAATCCTAGCAGGGAAAGAAACCGTGTCCTGAACATGAGGCTGCCCCAGCTGTGCCAAGGGTAATTTATATTCAGATGCTTCTCATCGGTAGCATAATTATTTATCTGTGGGGTCTTAGGTTTTATTGTACCAGTCCACCATTCTTTCATGGGTTTTTTCTGTGTTCATATGTCATAATGCTGCCCCCAAACCATATGTGGTAGCATCTGTGTCCCGTATTAGAAGTTTTGAGTTACAAGAAAATCAAGACACAAGAGGTCATGAGGGATTTTTAAAGTTCCAGAAAAGTTTCATTGCATACAGGTGACCAGAGAAATACTCTTTCATTTTTCACTAAGTGTGTGCAGTTTTTCCAGGATCCTGTAAAAGCCCCAAATGAACTTTCTGTCATGGCAGAGCACTACAAAGCTCTGCACATCTGTAAAGCTAGAAACTTGGCCAGTTCTGCACAGTCTTATTTTGCTTTTGTTTGTGGAAATTCCCTCCTTGCTGATTATGCTTCTCTGAATGTTGGTAGTTTTTTTCAAGCAAGCAACAGTTAGAATTTAGGTACAATGAAGATGGTTAGAGAGGTCTGTCAGCTATTCCAAAGTGGTCTCTGTATCCTACAAGCTTTTGCAACCATAATCTTTTCTGTAAAGAAACCCTGTACTATAGGCTTTCCCCTATCTCTTGGGTCCATTTTTCATTACTTATTTTTAAAATCCAGCATGGAAAAAAAAATGGGTCCACCACAGCACCCATGGTAGCATCTGTGTGTAGTACAGGATATGACTCCTGCACAGGAACTTTGTTTACTTCTCTGTGGCCAGCCCTAGGTGGTTTCTGATGTCTTTATTCTTTGTCAAGTGACAACCAAAGGCTCTTGGAGCAATTTTTAATAGCCTGTAAGGTGACTTTGTCCTTTGCAATTACCGAGTGATGAGGCAGATTTTTACTGAGCCTCTTTCCTCTGCATCAGTCTTTGCTGATGCTCTATGATTGATAATATCTGAGATAAGGACAATGCCTAAAGAAGAGGTAACTTCAAGTTATGTTGAAGGCATTCATTTGAGATCCACCCCATGCCATAGTGAGTCAGACTGAATCTAAACCCAGGGAGCTTCTACCCTGGAATACTCTTTTTTTTTTTTCTTTAATGTTTTTTAGAGTTGACATCTTCAAGATGGAAACACCTTTCTGTTTATCTTAGCAGAAATTTATGTGGGCTGGATAACAAACTGAGAGCAATAAGCCTCTTAGCAAACAATGTCCTTAAACTAGCAGATGTTTTTTGTATTTGAGCTGAGACAATCTGATCGCTACTTCCTGGATCTCTGTACATTACAAAAAAGCTGTGAAATTCCTGTAGTAGCAAAGTTCCTTGATGAGTCTAATTCATTACGCAGGTGATGACTTTTGACCGGGATCTTTGTTTCTTTGTGGTTCTAATGTCTCTTAGCTCCATCATCCCATCAGCACCTCATGTCTGGCATATATGTAGAGAAGCCCAGCAGACGGGCAGGCTGGTGTTGAACTTATACTGTGAAGGCAGAAGCAGGGAGACCAGTAGAGGCATGAGCTCAGAGATAGAGCATGGAGGTGGTGAGCATTGAGACTGAAGGTGAGGATGTTAGACATTGCAGTAAAGGCCACACAAAGCCTCAGTCAGTGGGGTCAGGAAAGTCTGATGCACAAAAGCATTTGGGCTGAAAGCACAAAGAGGGAAGATCAGAGCAAAGAGACAGGATCTGGGCAGACAGTTCTCAATGAGATTCATTTGGTCATTGTTGGCTGTGAGCTGTTGCTTTGCAGAGGATTTCTCCTTGTATCGAAGTTAGATAAGTGGCTGCCTGAGGAATCAGTCAATCCATCAAGACTCATTGTAGCAACTTCCCTATTGACATAAAAGCTCCTGGCATCTTCCATTTCTTGGAAAATGGTTAAGTTTCTGGTCATGCCAGTGATTTGCCTTGCTCCTTCAGTATGGAAAGCTATAAAGCCTCCCTGCCTTACTGCTTTCTGTGGTGAAATTCCTTTGTTTTTATAGAGCCTACAAAGCTCATTGGCTTGAACACAAGTGTAGTCCACCAACAGAGGACTGTTTCTTTTCTTACAGTCCCAAACCACATTTTCTAGCACCTATCTCAAAAAACTCTCTGGTGGCTTTCTCCCAGGGTCACACACCAGTGACTCTGTGACTGTTCCTGCATTACAGCTGCTCTCTTTCTGTGTTTCTTGTACAGATGTAACATGCCAGTAATGACAAGCCCCTACAACCATATTTCAGATTTTGGAGTAGCTTCTCCTGTGTTCTTACCCAAGGAGCAGGACACTAGCTGAGGCTTCAGGTGACTGGTACAGGCTACTTCTTTCCAGAAAAAGAAACTGTGCTTTCTGTCTTAATGACAAGAAGCTATAACTGTCCTCATGATAAGACACTGTCATGATACCAAGATACGTGAACATGGAGTTACTCAGCAACATCTATTCATCTACATCATCGAGGATTTTTTGATTATTTGAGTATTCTCAGTTATATCTTTGGAGAAGAGCTGTAGAACACAACAGCCACATGTGATGAAACCAAGGCTAGTCTAGTCTCCCTCTAACCATTCTCCAACTGGTTGCCTAAGGAAAGCAAACATGGAAGAGGAGTGATTCTTTTCCTTTGCACCCTCACATCTTCTGGGATCTGCTGTCCCAGGTGAGACAAGGCTTTGAGGAATCAGATCCTTCAGGCCTAAGGAAGGCAAAATTCAGGGAATCTCCTGTCAGCCCTGATACTTCCGTATTACCAATTTCTCAGCCATAGAATGATAGAATGTTTTAGGTTGGAAAAGACCTCTGAAGATCGTCTAGTCCCACTCCCAACCATGGTATACGCCAACATCGTACAGGCTGTTCAGCAACCCCAAATTCATGTAATTACTGAGTTAAAGTCAGACTTTTAATTGTGTTCTGGTTTAACAACAGTATTTGTGGTTTACATGAATTAGTGACCACAATCCTGATGATTAATTTTTTTCTGGTGGTTTCTATGTTTGTGTTGACAGTGCTGTTCTTTCCTGAGAAATGAACAATAACTGTACTTTATATTAATTTGCTTTGAGGTATTAGGCCACAGCTAATAATTCTGCTCTCCCTAGGCTTTTGTTTTCTTTAGAAAACAGTTTAAACATTGCTTGCTACTCTTGTTCTGCTTTTTGGCCAGACTCCGGCAAAAACAAAGTCTAGAAGTCACACTCTAATTAAAACAGTCCTTACTGTCAGCTGTCAAGCTATGAAGTGTATCTGTGTGTTCAACTCTGAACTTCCTTCCTGAGGACATTATATGTTTTAATGAAAAAGAACATAATTTCTTCAGCAGTTTTTTTCTTTTCACGAACCACAAAGATAAGGTCTGTCGCATATGTTGTGTATCAGAGGAGCACTCAAACGGTTAAGAGAAAACCAGACCATTTCAGTCAGCCTCTTTCATTTTGACGATTTCTTTAAGCAAAGAGGGGAAAATAACTGACATTAGCTGCGGGCCCTGCCAAAATAGACATTTGTTTTCCATTAGCTGCACATAGCCTTTCTTAAGGGCTTACTGTGAATTGAGACACAGCTCTGGGCATAGATCTGGTTTATGTAAGGCAATTTTGATAAGGATAAGTAAACTTCACACTCAAAAGTTTACTGTCTCTCCCTTTAATTCTATGTGGATTATCTCTCTGCTTAACACCCAAGGGCTCCTACTCTGTCCCATTTGGGAAGAGGTGTCCCAGAATAGGAGGGAGTGATGGAGTTAGGTGGCACAGGGCCTTTAGAGTTCCTACAACAATAAAATTTAAGAGTAATATGTTATTTAAAACTAGTGTCATTCTCTAGACTTAAAACATGCTCTCCATCTGGACTCAGGTGGGTGCCATAGAGAAAGGTGCAATTCCTCATCTGATCTGCTTGGTAATCTACAGCAAGTGGGAGAAGAAAATGTTGCAGGTATTCTTTACTTTTAGCTGCAGTGTGAACTGGAAGCCCCCTTTGGCCAGTATGCTACTAGCAACCAAATGCGTAAGTAGTAACTTCTTTTGAAATGAGGTTTTCACGTTTCAGGTGCAAGAAGCTGCTCGTGGCCACATGGATGCCAGAGGGCTTCTGAGTAGTTATTATTTGTACTTTTAGGTTGAAAAAACCTTTATAAGTAAAACTCACGAAAGACTTCAGCATCTACATTTTCTGTGGTGCTGAGAAGCACAAGTGTCATGAAGGGTCACTGCTCTGAAAAACTAGGTCACTGATTCTTTGGAGAGCACAAAACCCAATATAGACAGCAAGAAGAGAGAGCAAAATGCAGTGTTCATCACTGCCACAGCCCCTGAATGAAAGTGGATTACTGGAAAGCTGAAGCTCAGAAAAATCTCATCAGCCCACAGGCTCTCAGGCTGTATCCCGTTTCCCATCATGAAGAGCTGGAGGAAACGGGGTTTGCAGCCTGTTCAGAGGTTGGTGGGCTTGGATGCCCTTCAACCAAAGAAGGAGAGAGCCTTGCATAGCCAAGAGATCCATGCAAGTCATGCCCTGCCAGCAGATCCCTCCTGAGAAAGCCCATGGGAGACTCCTGCTGCTGTCTGGAAGGAGGGCAAAGAAAAGTGGACAGGCATGCATTTCAAAGTAGACAATGTGCTTGGCAGGGTGTCTGGCTTTAATTACATGCCTCAGCTGTCAATTAGTAGCCAAGGTTGGCTCTACCAGCTGTGCCTGGCAGGGCAAGTGGAGGAGAGTGTGCTGTTTCTGTCTGTGGGGTCTCTCTACAGAGGTTTAGTTCTTGGACTGGAAGGGTGAACATCTGAAAAGAAGGCGTGAGACTGTGGCTGAAGGGAGATAGGGCATTGTTACAGCCCTGTGATTATTTTTGTGGATGTCTCTGGACATCCTCCAATATGTCCACGTCTGTTTTGTGTTGGTGGCTCCAGAGCTGGACACAGTACTCCCAGTGAGGTCTCACCAGGGCAGAGTTAGAGGGGCAGAATCACCTCTCTTGATCTGCTGGCCACGCTTCTTTTGATGCAGCCCAGGATGCGACTGGCCTTCTGGGCCGCAATTGTGCATTAGTGGCTCGTGTCCAGCTTTTCATCTCCTAGTACCCCCAAGTCTTTTCCCACAGGGCTGCTCTCTAGCATGTCCTCTCTCTGCCTACTTTGGTAATGCTGGTTGCCCCAGCCCAGGTGCAGGACCCTGCACTTGGCCTTGTTGAACCTCATGAGGTTCACCTGGGCCCAGCTCTCCAGCCTGTCCAGGTTGTTCTGGATGGCATCCTGTCCCTCAGGCATATCAACTGCACCCCCCAGCTTGGTATCATCAGCAGACTTGCTGAGGGTGCACTCAGTGCCACTGTCAGTATCATTAATGCAGATATTGAACAACACTGGTCCCAGTACAGACCCCTGAGGAACATTGATTGGAAAAGGTGTTAATTATTTTCCAGTCTTGCAGAAGAGACACCAGGAAGACATAAATGACCTCTGTGATGAGAGAAGGGGTGAAATGGGAAAATCTTTGCCCAGAAAAGTGAAAACTTCAGCAAGCCATAGCTCAGGCTGCATTTTGGCTGGTACAGTATGATATGAGCAATGCTGCCCAGATGGAGTTCTTTGCTGTTTAAAATTTTGATGAGGCTGGTGTATGACATGCTCATGCTTTATGTGGTATAGAGAATGGGGTAAGTTAATGAAATCACTGGGATGTAATAGTGGTTCCCAAAGCAAGGGAGGTTCCACCTCAGATGGTGTTGGACTGTTTTTAATCGATTATTTTAAATGATCATCACAGTGTGCAAACAAGAAAATCCTTCCCTCAAAAATCTTATAACCTGGAATTAAATGATACTACGGTATTTTCCTAACTGGAATTCTATCCCTTTTTTTTCTTTCTCTGTTTAACGGGCCAGTGTACTTATCAGAAAACATTCAGGCTGTGAGATCAATTAAGAGCCGTATCTGAAGCGTGTAACTAAAATATAACAACTAAAATATGACAACTGTTTTCATTCTGTAGGATGGCTGAGATTGAAAGGCAGAGATACTCCTGTTTATATTTCATTTTGATTAAATAACTTCAGAAAAAAATTAGGATACTGTTCCCATTTTATGAGTGACCTTAACCATCTAGATGGGTCTCACTTACTTTGATGCTCATCAAGGGCCTGTCTGCTGTGAGCTGTGCAACTTCACTGATTTAGCTGCTCTAGCGATGGACTTCTTCTCAATCCTCTGTTTCCCAGGGCTAGAATTCACAACATTTTTCCCCGCATGTGTTGGGGTCATTTCCAGTGTCTTGGTACAGGGAATAGATTCTGGGAACATACAACCAATCTAACCTCTGCAGGGAATGTAGTCCCATGAAAAAATGTGAAGGACATGTAAGCAAATTGGAGTTCTCATGACTAGATGTATGGACAGGGAAGATATTTCAGAGACAAACTCAGACAAGTATAATTTAACATAAATGCCTTCGATATGCCTAGCTGTTCGAAAGCAGTTGAAAATGTTTGCTGAACAATGGCAAATGCTTCTTTAGGGATCCAAATAGGAACAAATCCCTTTTCTTTTAATGAAAGGGAGTATTTAAAGAAATAATCTGTTTTCTGTAGTGTTTAGTTAAGCTGTAGTCAGCTAAATAATTATTGCCAAAATAGACAATGGGTACAGAACTTCTAACATCTGAGTACTTTTAGTTTAAGGAATTTTATTTCATCTTTCAATGGGATTTTTTGGCAAATTGCTTCCCCCCTATATTCAGTAGCAAAGACTTTCTGCTTTCTAGGGCAGTAACTTAAATAAGACGGTCCAAATGAGATCATGAGGTTTTTAATCTATGCTTTTTTTCTGCTTTTCTAGGCACATATGTTCCCTTTCCTAAAATACATTCCTTCTGAATAACTTATGCCAACTCATCTTCTGGCCAAAACGAAGACAGTAAAGCTTATTTCGAGACTTTCACTGGTTTTTGTTTTGTTTTTTTTGTTTGTTTGTTTTTGGTTTTGTTTTTTTTTAACATATCTTGCATTGATGCTGTAGAAAAATGTGTGTTTTATCAGTTAAATGCACGTGGAGAGTTAATTTCTACAAACTTGGTCTTAAAGCAATTGTTATTTTAGCTCAGCCCTCAGTTGTGCCTGTTTGTCCATGAGGTACACTTTCACCAGTGCCCTGGTGCTTCATCCTGAGAGTAGCAGAGCAGGTATCTTAGCCACCATGTCTAGTGTTTGCTTTTAAAGCCACCTTCATGAACGTGTCCCAGGCTGCCACTGCTGTGTGAGGATACAGTGCCATGGCCAGCTTGGCAGCCCCATCGTGTCCCCCTGCAACTGTGTCTGGTATGACACACAGCAAAGATTTCTTGGATAATGTGCTCCTAGTGACTGATGCTGCTGGAGGGAAACCTGGCACAGGGAGTGGTTTGTCTGAGTCTATGCTGGGATCTCTTAAATCTGAAGAAAAGAGGTGCAACGTTTTTAGAGGGCCCACTGGAGCACCATCCTGCCCTTTGGCTACCCAAGCAGGATACAGGCAAACCCAGGGCACTCTGCTAGGACCAGGTCTTGTTCCAAAGCTCATACTAACCTCTGTTCCTAGCATGTACCCTTTTGTTTGAAGTCACAGCACTTGTAATGTGTGCATGGGGCTCCGGCTGCATGCAGAAACTACCTGTGCCTATCTGTAAGCCCACCTCAATGGTATCAAGTCAGAGTAGATGGTCTCTTTTGAACAACAAAGCTAGTTCTCTTCTCTGCAGTAAGCTGCCCATTCCCTCCCGTACGTGCCTGGGGAATGAGACAGAGGAGCAGATGATGTATCTACAATACCCAGGACCCTCCTGCAGCAGAATGGAGTTGAGGTGACTGCTGCCCAGAAGGAAAATTGGAATGGGGAACCTCAGGGGTATCTGTAGCGCAGCGTGCTTGGTGTGGGGTCAGCTTATCCAGCAGCTTGTGGATGCTGTGGGGTTGTCAGTTACTGAGCACTATGCAGGCTCCTGATGGTCCCTCTTTATCCTCACAACTCTGCCAAGGAGCCATCAGGGCACACTGGGCATCTTGCTGCCTGATTTCACCAGCTCTTACGGGGGCCTGACAGATGGATTAACCTCTAGGAGATGAGTGAGTGAACATCTGTGATGTCCTCAGCCTCTGTGGAGGGCTATCTACACCCCAAGGAAAAGCCTTGGCAATGGTGGATCTTTGTAATGAGGAAGCTTCTGGATGTGCAGGCTGAGAGGGGATCCTGCCAGTGATTTATTTTTCCTTTGCTTTTGCCTTTGTGCGGTAGGCTGTCACAGCCACAATTGTACATGTTTTGGTGACAGAGACTTTCAAGGACGTGTGTGATGAGCCCAAGGGATTGGTGCTCATTGCTATGAGCCATAAATTCTGCAGAGCACCTCAGGGCTGAGACACTGTGAAGTCATGTTTTGGTCCTCATGGCCTTTAAAGGCCAGATCACCACATAGCCTGTCCTTCTCTGGGTTATCTGCCTCAGACTGGTCTCATATAGACATCCTTGAAGCCTGAGACTCAGAAGGATTCCAGGTGGCCCCACCAGTGTAGGAGAGGTCTGTCTAAATGAGGGTACCCCTGGGATGGGGCTGTACCTTCTGTCTCTTGGCCAGAAGAGAAAGTGCAGCTTGCTGTGAACTTATCTGCCCAGCTGTATAGACATCACCTCAGTGTTTAAATTTGCATCTAATCTGAGCTGGCTCTGGTGAATAAGTGTTGCTCTAGCTAAGGACTCCACACCTTGTGTCCCAGCTCCAGCACACAGGACCAACTGTTCACCATGAGCCCTGATCTGAGTGAGGGCTGGACTGTGTCCTACACTCATTTGCTTACCGGTCTCTGAGGCAGGAGGTCCTTGCAGTGCCGGGAAGTGTGGGCTGTCTGGACTTGTGTCTTGCCAGCAGCCTCTGTGCGAGGTCCCCATAGCTGATTTCATTTGGCAACACAAAAAAGGGTTTGCAGCAGTCAGCAGTCAGATATTTCTGTACTTTAAAACATGTATCTGTTCTCTAGGGTGATCTTAGATGTGTTATACCCTTACCACCTACGAACCACAGGTGTTTGACTCATCTGCATTCAGCTGCTGCATGGGCAGCAGATCCATGTGTCCGAGGGCCACCAGGTAGCTCGTGTAGGAAGCATGTAGCCTCTGAGAACCAGGGGAATGACCTGGGGAGGAGACAATGGGATTTGGCTTGAGCTTCAGAAGAGCTGGGAGCTAGGCCCTAACCTTTTGGCTGCAGAGCCCCTTCCCTCTTCCCTCACTTAGTTGCACCGCAAGGATGTTGGGCAGGTTGTGCAGGCATGTGTGTGTCCTTTCTGGCACAGTCCTCTTGCTGGGAAGCCTAACTCCAAGAGCTGTCTTCATCTCCCTGAAAAGGGTGCACAAGCACACACTTTCCAAGCAGCTTGTTGAAAGGGTGGAGAGGTGAAGTGCTGGTGCCTGAGTTGTGGGCCCCAAGTTGGAGTTGACCTGTGAATGAGTCACAACCTAGCAGAATGTTTTGTTTTTCCTATTGGCTTCATGCTCCAGAGGCAGGACTCGGCCCACCTGTGTCTTTGTGGCTCTGCCCTCACCCAAGGTGGTGGTGGTTGGGGGTGGTGGATGAGGCCAGGATTATATTAACCAGGAGCCGATCAGTTGGAAGAGCTTCCTGTTGGGTGTGGCATCTGTTGCGGTTGGTTGCCTCTTGCTGGTGTCTTTTCATGTGAATGGGCCCCCGAGGAAGCTGCTTCTGTCTGTTGTGTCCAGCAGGTGATGCTGGCACCACAATGGGCAGTGGAGGAACCGCACCCATAGGAACCTGTGGCAGAACTACTTGAACTGAGGGGATGTTGCTGAGTTCAGCATTGGCCTATGCGATCAGGCAACTGATGGCAGCATAAAATGATGATGGCTGAACCGGCACAACATGAGGACCTAGCACGGTGGGACTTCTCCTGTATTTGTCACCAAGAGGTGGGAAGCACAGGAGAGGGTGATTGCTGTGTCTGAAGATGGTTTTGGTATCAGAACACCTGCCCAGTGGGACAATGACCAAGGGAATAAGAAGAAAGGGGCAGCTAAAGGAAATTGATGGAGAAAGAAGACACATTTGGCAGGGCTAAATAGGAAAAAGAGAATTCAGGAGTCTTAAGGCCAGAAACAGATGGCCTTGTGCAAAAAGTCCTGGAGGCCAGAGAGCTCCACTAATCTATATGCAGATGGTCTTGTGCATGGTCCATTTCTCAGAGGGGCAGCATCTCTTGGGACTGTGGCCGTGGGTAATATCAGGTGTGGTGAAGACTTCTATTGCAGTATGGGTGGGCAGAGCTCCCTGCTTGCCTTGCACAGTGAGGTGTGCAGTGATTCGTCAGCCTCCGTGTAAGCCTTAAGCCAACCTCTGTGGCAGTGCCAGCTGGCACTAAGGGGCTGAAGGTGCATCTGATGAAAACCCAGCAGAAACCTAGGCTGCAGCCTTCTCAAAGGCTGTGACTGTTGGAAAGGAATGACTGAGAAATCATCATCATAAAGTGAGTGCTGTGCCCAGCTGCATGGATGGGTACCTTCTCCTGTGGATAACTGTGGATATTGCTCTCACTGAATAGAGAGAAGGAGAAGCCTGCTTGTCTGAGTCACCTGTCACCCCCACGTATGGTCTCCGTGTGTGCAATGCTGTGTGTTAATCATCTGCAGCGTCAGATGAAGTTACAGAGTACAGGGAAATGTTATTCTCGAAACAAGTGTGGGTCTGTACTGGGAACTGTGCTAAGAATTTGAGTTATGGCCAAATGAGGTCACATCTGCAAGTAAAGAAACTCAGATATTCCTTGGATATTCCTGTTGACGTGAGGCAGGACAAAAAATAGGAGTGCTTGCAGGCATTAATGAAGAACCAAAGGAAGGAATTGGCACATGAAACATCCGAAGCTGTGCAAAAGTAGTTAAGGTTAATACTGAAGCTGAGGTCTTGATAGAATTGAAGGAGTTTTGGGTTTTAGAGGTTCCCCAGAAAGAACAGATAAAATACTTTGAGGCAGAATAAAAACTTTTTTGTGAAGGAACAGTTGGATAGGTGCAAAGTGCAGTTGTGACACCTCTGGCCTGTGATAGCAAGATGAACTGATGAGGTGATCAGCGGCCTGACTGCCATAGACAGGAAGGTTTTTTTTCGAAATATGATCTCATTGACTCTGGCCAACTTGGAGCAAAGACTGAAAGGGCTAAAATGTCGTCTCCACACCTAAAGAGTCAAAGACCAAAGTAGAAACCCTCTATGTGGACATGGAATTCAGCCAGTTAAAGGACTTGGGTAAGACATGAAATTTTTATAAGTTTGCCACTCTATTTATAACTTTTTGTGCTGAAGAGAGAAGAATTCAGATGGTTGCAGCTCATAACTCCCTAACAGGTTTATTCAACTTCAGTGCTAGAGCTCAAATAAACATGTAGGAAGCTGGAGATTTTTTGAGCAATGAATGTGACTTGCAGAAGGAGCCTGCAGAAAATCATGGCTCTGCAGAGGTAACCTCAGCTCCCCAAAGAGAAGCAGAAATTTCCAGAACCAAAACAGGCTTTTGAGCTCACTGCTTCAGGGGAGAAGGGAGAACTAATTTTCTGAATTTCTGATAAGCTGGAGATCTCATCCCTCGTGCTACAAGACTGCTCTTAAAGTATGAACCAAACTCGTTTTGTCCTTTAAAATTAATGGCTGCAACAGAACTGAGATTTTTCCTGTCTGATGTTCCAGACATGGATGAATTTACTTGATGAGCCATAGTTATGATGGCAGTCTTTTACCTATAGCAAAGGACATCACAGTTGTCCATTATTCACCTGTCACTGCTGAGGTAGTCTTGTGAACTGCCATTCCTCCACAGGTGTATTCACACTTGCATCTTACAGAATTGTTTTATCATCAATGATTTTTAAAAACATTTGTTCTCAAATGACGGAAAAGGAACATAATAATGAGTGGCAGTTGCAGTAGTTCTGGGATTAAGTCCCTACACCTGGTTTTCAACACCTGAGAGACCTGATGACTCAATGAGACATCCTATCTCCAAATGCTGTCTGTTATCAACTAGCCTCTTTCACTTGAATTTTTACAACTGTGAGCAGCATTGCAAGGATAGGGATTTTGGTCCAGCAAGCAGCTGAGGACTTTGGGAACTCACTCAGCCCACAGCCATGCACCAGAAAGACCTAATTAACTTAAAGATGGAGCTATAAAAGGCAGCTGCCAGCTACAGGTACAAAGGAAGAGGGTAGTTTAGTGGAGGAGGTTGTGTGTTCGTTTGTTGCTTGACTTTTCTGGAGGAAAAAGGTGTTCTGGATTGAGAAGCTGTGAGATAAGGTATGCAAGCAAGCATGAATAACATGAATCATGGATAAACATGAATTCTTTGTGTTGGAAGGGAGCTTTAAAGGTAATCTAGTTCAATCCCCCTGCAGTAAGCTTTAACTAGATCAGCTTGCTCAGAGCCCCATCTATCCTGACCTTGAATGTTACCACAGTTGGGGCTTCTACCACGTCTTTGGGCAAATTGTTCCAGTGTTTCACCACCCTTGTTGTAAAAAACTTATTCCTTATACCTAATACAAATCTCCCCTCTTTTAGCGTAAAACCATCACCCCTTGTCCTCTTGCAACAGGCCCTGCTAAGAAGACTGTCCCCATCTTTCTTATAGGCCCCCTTTAAGTACTGAAAGGCTACAATAAGGTTCCCCCCAGAGCCTTCTGTTCTCCAGGCTGAACAACCCCAGCTCTCTTTGCCTGTGTTCGTAGGAAAGGTATTCTTACCCTCTAATCATTTTTGTGGCTCTCCTCTGAACCTGCTCTAATAGGTCTATGTCTTCCCTGTGCTGAGAATTCCAGAGCTGGGCACAGTACTCCAGGTAGGGGTCTCACCAGAGCACAGTGGAGCAGCAGAATCACCTCCCTTGACCTGCTGGCCACACTTCTTTTTAAAGAAGCTCAGGATATGGTTGGCCTTCTGGGCTGTGAGCACACATTGTCGACTCATGTCCATCTTTTCATTTACCAGTATCCCTGAGTCCTTCTTGGCAGGGCTGTCCTCCATCTCTTCATCCCCCAACCTGTACTGATACTGGGGGCTGCCCCATCCGAGGTGCAAGACCTTGCACTTGGCCTTGTTGAACCTCATGAAGAGCATCTCTGCTCAAGGGGAAACTCTGGAGTTAAGGAGGTTGAGTGCACCTGTCATGGTAGAAGCAACCCCTCCCCTTTGCCAACAGTAGATTCTGTGGTTGAGGGCTGAGGAAATGAGGGAAAAGGTGAACTCACAGCATAGGGGTACAGGATCCTATGTAACTGAGCTCTTCTGAAGCAACCCGAGTGTCTCCTTCCCAATTAACCAGGATTGAACAGGAACATGCAGGTTTGGTTTAGATTTAGGGGGCACCCAAACTATACTTAATATGAATTAAAAGTGTTTGTATGCTAAAACTGATTTGGAATTGCTTGAGGACAGTTGACAAAATACCTGTCTTGGTCAGATGTCTTTCTTATCACACTTCAGTCTCTGTGTTATTAAGCTCCTACCCTTCATCAATGAGAAGCATTCCTCAGGATGGCAATGCATTATATTGTTATGGCTGTTTGTATTTTTCATTTCCCTAGGCAGGGGAATACATAATCATTTAATGATCAGCAATTTCTCTTGGGCCTGAGAGCAGGTGGCTCAACCAGGTGTTTTGTCTGTAGAGACTATACTGTTTTCTCTGTTAGCCCGTGTAAGAACTTCTGTGTGTGTGTAGCTTTTGCCTTAGAAACAGACAAAAATAATACCGATGACAACTTCAGTATATGCTATAACATTCTGCTTTCCTAAAGTACACATTTTGGGCAACATACTTCAATGTCCTGAACCAAATGAATGTGCTTACACTGAATTACTCCAGAGGACTTTTACAGAACAAAAGTAGAAGATAAGGACTCTATCTCAGTCATGAATTTTAATTTTTTTTCCAAATTACTTTTCCATTCCATACAGCTACATACTGTATAACAGCATTGCAAGTTATTTAGCTTGTCCTTACTGTTTTGTTGGTTTTGGTTGGGTTTTTTTGTTGTTTTTTTTTTGCAATAAGCATTATCAAGGGCAGGAAAGGAAATGTTTTAGGACCAACCTCATTAGGGCCTTGAAGACCTCTAAATAATATAAGAAATGATGTATGTAGGGATGCTGGGACAGATTTGTCCTTTGCTATGGCAGAATGGATACTGGAGTACTGTGTAGATTTCTTCCTACGGTGGGATGAGACTTCTCTGACTCTTCATGCTCTCAAACAGGGCAAAGCAACTTAATAGTGCCCTGTTCTCTTAGGGTATATGATCCCAAGATCATGAACAGGATGGTCTGAGTTGCTTGTTGGTCCTGGACATACTTCTGTGCTATATGCAGCGTCTGTTACAAGTCAAAATGGATATGTGGAGCCAGCTGACAGTGTCTGACACAGGACCTTTGATCCTCAAGAAGGTGTCCTGTAAGCTCCTGCATGCTGTGCACAGCTGTCCAGCTCTGCACTTGGTTGTTTGAAAAGGGACATACAAGCCCTTGGTAAAACCTTAGCCCTTAAAGAAAATTTAAAATTGGTGAAAAGTAACTAGTTATTTTTAATGAAACTGAGTATGCATACCTATTTATTTTAAATCATAAAAAAGCAGAAAACTCTAGGATCCTATTTAAGCTTCTGTTGTAATAATAATTCTTCTATTTTCTTTTCCTATTTTTGGCACAGATCATATGGGTTTCCATAGCATCTGGCATGCAGTTTTCAGTGAAATAAGAACTATAAAGGGCCTTATTTCCCTTGGGAACTCATATGCTAATTAAACCTGCACTACTACAGCTGATGGGACCCAGATGAAGTCAAAGCTTTGAGTCCATATACCTTAACTTGAATGGCTTCAATTCCCAGGGGTTGGATCAATTTGAAGGCTTCAGAAACCAGCTGTAGCTCCTTGGAAGCTATAAAAGGTGAGGAAAAAGGATGATTTACACCTGCTGAACAAGCCATAAACTGAACTGTAGCTTGCCAGCTGGCTTCAAAGCACTGTATGGTACATTCATGTCTCTCCTTGCTCCTTTTAAAGAGCTGTATGTTACGAGTTTATCCTCTCTATTGTCAATAGCACTACTATGTTCTGATCATCATGCTCTTTAGGATTTATTGCTCCTTTACATTCTCATTCTTCTTAGAGCTGCATAAAAATAGCAGCAGAAATATTTCTGGATGCTGCTAGGCAGGTTGTTATGGTTTATCTAGTAGCCCTTAGCATCCTTCTTTAAGTGAGTTCATAGTTTCTCACAGACCTGAGGCTTTGAGTTTTGAACTGTAACTCTAGTGGATAAAGTCTGCGTAATTCTTTGGAGATATAAAGCCTCTGTAAGTGAAATTTGATTAGCAACTGTGCCACAGTCAGCTCTAATCACACCTGGGCACCATCTGACCCCGAATAGCAGATGTGCTTTGTTGCATTGTGCCACAGCTGTAATCCAGTACTAGTGCAGATGACCAGCTGAATTGAGATCCGGATTAATCTCATCAGGTTGTCAAGAATCAAACACGTTGGATGCTATGCTTAGGATAGTGTTGCTCAAGCAAACTGTGGTGTTTTGTTGAGCTAAAAAGGCCTAAATGCTTCTCGATTGGGATACCATAAAGTCTTGGTGCTGGTCTTCCAATGTGTAAGTAGGAAAGACTTACATTGTTCTCTGCACTTGCAGGTAACTTTGGAAAGCCTTAAGAGGAGTGATGTATGGAACACATGCACAGTGTACTTTCTGAATATCGTCCCTTTTGAAGGGACAAAATAGGCAGAAATGCCATAGTCAGAGTGTGGAACAGTTAATGCAGCTGTATTTTAATTTTATATTAAAAAGGAACAGGAAGAAAAAGTAAATAGAGGAATCAAAGAATAAGGAGGATGGCTTACTCTGTAGCAAAACACACTGAAATGTGATCCTGTTTAGGGATATCTGCAGAAGTCTGACTTCAGCACAAGCTGCACATAAACCAGACTAGAAATAGACCCTTAGTCATCTCAATCATTTTCTGTATGAAAGTGCACTGTGCTTTTGAATTTCTTTCAAGAAACTATTAGAGGTTTGAAAATCAGCTTCTCTGTCCTGTTCGTTATTTGCATGAGGCTGAGAAGTTCTTTCACTTCTGTGTATTTCTTTTCGTATCTGTAAAATTGTAATAATGAGTACCTCTACCTTCTACATTGTGCATACGTTCTGATGAATAGAAATCATGGTATTCTCGAGGCCTGCGCAACTGATACCAAAAGTCCGTTTTGTTCAGTGACTCATCTCTGGATCTAGCCAGTACAAATGATCTACAGGAAGGTCTATGAAATGCTGATGTGCATTATTAAATTCCCTTTTGGTCTTTAGATTTAGCTTAAATCTTGAAGCAGAGAATGTAATAGTGTAAAATATTAATGGCTGTAACTAAATATGTAACTAAGGGAAGTTCTGGCTATTCATATAAATATCCAACTTCTTGAATCTTGTTAGTTGCTTGGCCACAAGTTCTGCGGCTGAATTATGCAATGTGTGAGCAAGGGTTTGTTTTTTTTTAACTTCCATCCTTTAACTTGGCTGAAATGCCATCTTGTGCTTTTAGTTACATATGTTCTTTTGCAACCCTTGGTTAAGTGATCTAAAAGTGTACAAGAACCCTTTTGACACTATATCCAAAGCAATATGTTGAACTCCACATTGCAAACATACAAATGGTGTTATTTTTCCAGGTATACAGGGGAAAGAGGATGTGGTGGAGATGTAGGAAAGAGGAGAGGTGGGTTTGAGATAAACCTAGTGCCAAAGCTTGTCTTGGAGGTATACAGCTGGATTATATACTGGATCTGCTTTAATACTTGTCTGTAACTACTGTGCCGCTTCTGCTTTCTGTGGGTCAGTTGTACTTTGAGACTACAGGAAGTATCTCATGGGGCTTTGCTGGCAAGCAAAGCTTAATCTTAGAACTGTGGAATTGTTTAAGCTGGAAAAGACCTTTAAGATTATCAAGTCCAACTGTTAACACTGCCAAGTCCACCGCTAAACCATGTCCCTAAGCACCAAATCTACACGTCTTTTAAATACCTCCAGGGATGATGACTCCACCACTTCCCTGGGCAGCCTGTTCCAGTGCTTGACAACCCTTTCTGTGAAGAAATTTTTCATATGTCTAACCTAAACCTCCCCTAGTGCAACTTGAGGCCATTTCCTGTTGTCTTATAGCTTGTTGTTTGTGAAAAGAGACTGACATCTTGTGTTTTATCCCTTCAATCCCAGCAGACACTGGCAGAGAGAAGGGGTGGTCATAATCTGTCTGTATTGACAAGGCTGTCTTCCCATCTGTACAGCCAATGACATTCAGATGGGATGTCAAACTACACGGAGGTCTCATGGAGATTTTGTGACTAATGATGTTAGTAAGCATGCCATGCAAATTTAATCCAAAACCACGTTCCCAACTACTTGTTATTGCTTAATAGTGCTGAAGTGATTATATTCCATGAAATAGTTGATTTTCTGACAGTGTTGCTTTTGTTACATCTTCCAGTGTTCTGGATTCTAGGATTATTCTTGGCTTTGCAGAAGACAAGGTAATATTTCTTAAGCTACAAGCATCTGTAAGTGAGCTTGTAAGTGAGTTCCCTGGGGACTGGTTCCCCTCAAGCTGTCTGCCTGGGTTTCCCTCCCCTGGAAAAATGAGATGCTTGCTTAGTCCCTTTCCATTCCCGCCTTCCCTGTGGCTTCTGGCTAGAGCATAGCTCTGGTATCTGTGAAAAGCTGCTGGATCTCATCATTGGTTGTGGCATTTGTAAGCAAATGACGGGCACTTTAATTTTGAGTATTTGGAAGAGTAAATTGTAATGTATTGTAACTTAAGAGAAAAGTTAGTTCTGATGCAAAGTTCTCTTAGACTTCTGCAAACATCTTGTACAAACCTCATAAAAAGCTGGAACTGTGGATCACTGTTCACTTTCCTAGGGCAAAGCAGAATCTCAGTATTCATTTGCTTAGTCACAAGACTCAAAACAAAACACTCCAAACAGAGTATGGTAAGAAGAAAACAAAGTTATTAACTTGTCAATGTCTTGGTTGATCAATTGCTGCAAAGAGGAGAAACTAAACTGATGAACCACACAGATAAGTTATGCAATGTTATGAAACAGATGTTGAGAAACAGATTAAATCCACATATCCTTTGTACTTAGAAATTATTTCTGGAAGTTCCCAACCCTAGTCATGGCAGCTTAAGTATCTTGCATCTGAGATCTAAATATAGTAAGCCAGATTCTCTGGTGCTGGATCAGTATCCAGAGATCAAAAAGGACGAAGGTCTTGTGCATTAGGATACTCCCTTCTGCCTGCTCCTTCTATCCAGTGCCTTGTGGATTACTTATTTAATGACATTTAATCATTAATTACTTGGTTGTTTGAAAGTCTGCTTAAACTGATGATTACAGCTGCCTGCAAATGTATCTGTGCTTCAGATGCAGCTTGTTAAGTTTTAACATGCGGTTGCCTTGTGTGAGGAGTCTCTAACACTCATCTGTGAAATCGCACCACCGGTCAAGGACTGTGCACTTTTGCTCTGAAGGAAGCAAAGTTCCCTGGAGCAAGCCAATTGTTTTTCAAGACTCCTCACCACCATTAAGATGCAGAGGCACAACTCCTGCTGGCAACCCCACTGGTTCAGGAGTACTTTCACAGTAGACACCAGCATCCTTAACACGAGACACTTTAGGAGCAGCAGGTTAACTCAGACTACAAAACTGCTTTTAGCTGTCTAGGGTTTTCTAAGACATAACTGTTGTCCTCAACTAAGGGCAGAATGGGGAGAAGTCATTCAGCTGTGAGTTTGAAGGTCTTGCAATAGCAGCACTGAGGTGTCATTCCTGAATCTCTTCCTAGGCTTCTTCCCACTAGAAAGGTAACAAATAAGGGACCTTAGTACTCCCATTTAATACTAACTATAGAGAAGAAAACTTATTTATGATTTTTCTCTTGAGTAACCTATTTGTTACTAAACAAAAAGTAAGTGGTTTTGCATGGTATCTCAGCGTGTAAGGGATGAATCATCTGGGTTTCCCCATGGCTTAGAGAGTTATGGACAAACTGCCCACAGCTGAAGTGCTACAGGCTGGCTGGTAGTTCTGTAAGATAAGATGTGGAAAGGTACTTACAACTGGATACAATATGCTATGGCTTATCATGGAATTAAGGTTTTGCCTTCATTCCTCACCACTATGAGTGTGTGGTCTCTTGGGGTATAAAACTCAAGAGATACTGCACTCTTGCTTATCACTTCTCAAGGCAATGGATATTTGAACAGCTTTGGTTTCCACTTTGGCCAAAGAAGTGGAAGCACTTTCTACTAGGTTCAGCTGGAAATCTGCCTGAAGCAGGAGAATTTCCACTGAAGTATGTCCTCTGTTTTGAATCTATTGCCACTGGAATTCTTGCATAAATTGTTATTTTTCAGAAGAAAGGCTACATATTAAACTTGTTCTTATGCAAGCAATGCTACCGAGTACTCTAACTGGACAATTAATAGGTGGTTTTGTTGCACTTTTGGGTTTTTTTTAGATCTTTTAGTCTAGATCTTCTAGCATGCTGAGCCATGAAAAATTCAAGGGCAAAGGCAAGAAATAAGCTTGGGAAGGAATAAACCCTTGCAATGATGCAAGCTGGGTACTGACGGATTGGAGCAAGCTGGGCATGAGCAATAGTGTGGTCTGGCAGCAGAGAAGGGCAACAGCGTCCTGGGCTGCATTAACAGGAGCATAGCCTGAAGCAGGAAAGTGATTATCCCTCCTGTGCAGCACTTCTTTGATCAAATCTGGATGCTACATCTAGGTTTGTGTCTCCCTCCACCTCCCCAGCCAGTACAGAAAAGATGTTCATAAGCTGGAACACATCCAGGGCAAAGCCATCAAGCTCGTTACATGGGAACATTTGACCTGTGAGAACAGGGTGACAGATGAGGGCTTGTTCAGCCTGGAGGAGAGAAGGTATCAGAGTGAGTCAACTGCAGCCCCACAGTAGCTGTAGGGAGGTTATCTGAATAGATATAAGGAACCTCATGAGGATAATTAAGGACTGGAGCAAGCAGGCTGAATCCTTGGAGGTTCTGAAGACCTGACTGGATCAAGCAGTTTGGTCTGATCTCACAGCTGGCTCTGCTTGAGGAGGCTAGACTAGAGAGCTCCTGTGGTCTCTTCCAACTAGAGCTATCCCATGATCATATGGGCAGCCTGTGTTTTATGCTGACATCAGTAACACCTCTGAGTCAATTGCATCTGGTTACTTTGCCTGATCTCTTAATGATAGACTTAAGTCCTCAAGATGTGGTATACACCCAGGCTTGGGTTGATGGCAATGCTGTCTCAGGTGACAAATATGAAGCCCAGCTAACCAGCCCCTAAGAAGAAATCAGTACTCTTGCAGCTAAAGAGCTGTGAGAATCTTCTTACAGACTATATATATATTTAGATAAAAATGTCCCTCAGTTGTGAAGTGCTGGGGCCTAAGATGTGGGCCCCAAGTTGGAGTTGACCTGTGAATGAATCATTACCTAGCAGAATGTTTTGTTTTTCCTATTGGCTTTATATTCCAGAGGCAGAACCTGGCCTACCTGTGTTTTTGTGGTTCTGCCCTCACCCAGGTGGTTGTGGTTGGGGTGGTGGTCAAGGCCAGGACTACATCAACCAGGAGCTGATCAGTTGGAAGAGCTTCCTGTTGGGTGTGGCTTCTGCTGGGGCTGGTTGCATCTTGCTGAACTCTCTCGGTGGAGTCCTTCCATGTGAGGAGCCACTGAGGGAGCCATCTCTGTCTGTTGTGTCCGGTAGATGATGCTGGCACTACAGGAACCTATGGCAGGATTGTTTAAAAGAAGACTTGGGGGGGGATGCTGCTNGGGGGGGGGGGGGGGGGGGGGGCGGTATTGCTGAGTTCAGCATTGGCCTGTGTGATCAGGCAACTGATGGCAGCATAAAATGATGATGACTGAACTGGCATAGCAGATTGGTGGCAAGTAAATTGCAGTCAATGAGGAGCAGATGGGGTATAGTCTTGGCATAAAGGATTGCATTTTTCCCTTTTGAGATGAAAAGCTGTACGTGATCAAAGAAAGTTATACTGATAAAATGATTTAAACGTGCAAGAAAAACAAAATAAAACTTTAACTTAAAGAAGAAAAAGCTCCAGTTTTCTGAAAGGCAAAAGCTGCTGTTAAATTAGCTGCAATGACAGCAATCGTGTTGTTTGTCATGAGTTGTTATAATACAGTCAAGAAGGAAGATAACCTCAGTGTAGTGTCAAGTTTATTTTATTAACAAGGCTTAACATGGCTTTCAAATCTAACATATGACGATTTTATTCAACTACCTCATGGGAAAGTTTTCTGGAAAAAGATAGAGGGCTGAGAGTTAAGGTGATTGTTTAGGCTGTAATGTTTACGGTCCTAACAGGTGTTGATGCCTTCATGGATGTATTCAACTAGTTATTTAATACTGTGGACTCCATAGGTGCATCATACACACACATATTTTTTAATTAAGGATAACTAAATGAGAAACCATCACAAAGTAGTAATGATTCTGGCTCTGGACATATTATCAATTTGATGGAAGTACTTGGAGATAGTGTGCAGTCTCTCTGCCTGAATGGTCATTGTCAAGGGTTAGAGGTGGGCAGGCCACCAGACAACTGTCAGATGCTCTCTATTAACCCCTCTGCGTTTCCAAAGGGAAGAGAAAGGGAATAAAGGAGAGAGACTTATGGACAAGAAAAGAAAACTGAAACAGCTTTAATGAAACAATAACAAAAAAAAGAAATATATACAAATATACACAAACCCAATACCAAACCCAACACCTATCTATGCCCCCAGCAATTACGTCACAGTGACCACTGATGCTGTGAAGCAGGCACTGGGAAGTCCTAGTCCTGCTGGCCACACTACTTCTGATACAAGCCAGGATGGTCCTTGGCCACCTGGGCACACTTCTGGCTCATGTTCAGCCAGCTGTTGACTGACACCCCCAGGTCCTTTTCCACTGGGCAGCTTTCCAGCTATTTTTCTCCAAGCCTGTAGCAGATACTACAGAGGTACCTGCCTCCTGCTCCCTTGGCAGCATGTGGAACTGAGATGCCTCCTAAGGATGCCCTGGCTCTTCTGACGGGGAGGTCTTGCGCTCAGTGTACAATGCGGGGAACTGTAAAATATTGCACGTCTGTCCTGACAGGAGCCAGTCCATGTGATGACGAGGCTATCGCTTGTCTCTGGTACACCAATCCACTGGTCAGAGCACTGGTTTCATGCTTTGGCTGACCCCAAAGTGAATTAAATTTTTCCGCCTCCCATCCTAGCTGGGTGCTCTGATCACTAGGACACAGTGAAGTGCTGCTCAGCTGTCTGTCTGCCTTGGACTGGTTTGCAAGGAATTTTAGACAGAAGACAATGTCTTTTTCTCCAAGTCAGGCGGCTAATGGATTTAGACACCTCCACAATTGTGCAGTGATTTTTAGACAGACCAGACTGTTGTTCAGGATGTCAACAGAGGTTCATCCTGTCATAACAGTTATTCAGGTGTCTTGAATCCTTACCCATAACCTAAAAATGATGGGTACTACTGTTGTTTTTGGCAGCAATTCATAGCATTTAAATTTGTCAGCCACATTTTGAGTTTGATATAGTTGTTAAATTGCTACTGTTTCCTCTGGATCAGTGAGTTTAATTTACAAGCAACCTCAACAACTTCACTGCAAAGACAAGGAATGAATCCTGTGCTTCAACAAAGAGCAAATAGTAACTACTGACAGATTGCTTTCACTCTTGAAGTCCTAACCAAATGTCATACCTAACAACTGAGCTGTATGCTGTATAGCTAACCTGAATTTGAAACTTTACCAGATTCATCATTAGCAGGGAAACTGAAATACAGATTCTGAAAGCTATTCTTGCCAGTGAAAAATGCGGTCTGCCAGAGAGCAGTAACAAATGATAAACTATGTAACTCCCCCTCCTCCTGTGTCCCTGCTGTGACCAGACCTTTAATGGTAACTGCCTACTTCTACCAAAGGGGATTTGTATGTCAGCAAACAATCCTATGTATGTGGTCAAGGCCAGCAATTTAAAATACAAGCATATGGGTAATTTGTCTAGTTATTTTTTCTGTCTGTCCCACAAACCTGTAACTCCAGACAACGAAAGTTTGCATGAATGGAAACCAAGCAAGAACCTTGGCATTTGTCCTTCTGCAATAAAAATCTAGAGACTAACCCTTTGATGCTCATTCTAGTCCAATACAATCATTTTCCTATCTGTTCTGTTGTGGCAAGAGAGAATTACAAATGTTTAGAACTGAAGCTTGTTTTAATCCATAGGTAATAGTGTATGATTTCTTTAAGTTTGCAAATGGTTTTACATTACAGAATTGGCTGGCTTGAAGCTCTTCCATACTGGTCCTCTTCCATCTCCTTGCTCAGCACAGCTGAATGTCTGGCCCTGTTTATTCTGCTGCTCCTTGCTTTCATGCTGTTCTGAGGATGTGGAGGAGCTCTTAAATATGTGGGTTTTTTCCCATTTGCTGTTGAATTTACCTGCACTTGTATTGTGTCAGAGCTGCAAGAGTGCTTTTTGCTTGTGATACATTCAGAGCACTTGCATCACACTGGATCCTTCAGTGACAACCACTACCTCTTGCCCTGTCTTATTACTCATTGTCACTTGCTGAATTCCTTCAGTAAAAATAATAAAAGGCACTAAGCAGTCCCACAACTTGCTAGTTCCTACACACTAGGGCTTTAGCAGTGGCTTGGAGAGCAGTAAACTACTGTTTTCAAAATGTCCTGGTGGCTGGTCCAGGTGTGCACCAGGTCCTGGTGTGCACCAGGGATGGTGACAGCCCGAGGGAGAGATTGAAGAGAGGCTGAGCCCCTTCCTGGGCCTGAAGGCAGTCAGGACCAGGAGCTCCTGGTAGTAAGCTGTTGTTGATGACAACATGTATGTGAGGCTCCGTACGTATTACTGTCCAAATTATGGACATAAACCTGACATTGTCAGGCTCACAGACTGTTCTTGTGGGCTGTGGCATGGTTCATGGTACAGCCCTAGGATTTCTTTCTACCACAGGTATTCAGGTACAGATTTGATCATAAAAGTTTGATACAGATTTGATCATAAAGTTCTCTGCTGATGTCTTAATGGAGACTTAATGATTTTGCTCTGACAAATAATTTTCTCAAATTGGAAATCAGAAATATTTCCAACAATAGTGTCTCCATACTGTTAGAGAGCCTAAACAGCTGAGCTGTTTTTTCATGGTTAAAAATATTTATATGAGTTTTCCCAGCCACACTTAGTGATTGAATTGCTAAGAGACTCAGAAGTTTAAGTAAGACACAATCTTTATGTAGCGTGAACCTTTTTCGTGTTGTAAGATTTGTAATCACTTCCACACCTTCCTCCTTCTGCGCAAATTTTCTTTGTCTCCAGTAGGAACTCTGGGCTGATTAGCTGCAGGAGCCTGTGACAGTCCCCAGAACCAAAATATTAAGGCATTGATTCTAATGTAAGTTATAATTTGAGGTAACTTCTTTCTGGCTTAACTAGCAGGATTTGTGATGCCAAGCTTCCTTTTTAATGATGTGAACAATCCAGACCTTGGGCTGAGTTCTAGATAATTTGAAGCAAATTAATTGATTATTAAAATAAACTTCTTCAAATGGAAGAAGCCTGTGGAACAAAACCAGCTTGGAATCTGTTTGTGCTCTCTTCGAACTGCCACCAGATGACAGTGTTCCACCAGATTTTAAAATGATGACTTCAGTATTTGTTGCCATTGACAGAATGTGCCACTGCATTTTATTCCTTGCTGTGCTGTCAATCATTCATTAGTAGACATCTTAGTTAAGATTCTATTCAAATTTCCACTACAATCTCCTTCTATCACACCTCAGTTTATTTTAAAAGAATTATCAAACTAAGAATATTTTGAAAGTGAGCTTGAACAAAACTGATTGCCTTGAAGCTCCACAGATGTGCAAATGGAATACTCTTTCTGCCCAGTCAAAAACTAACTCAGGTTTTGAAGACTAGGACTCCATGTGTCCTGTATAAAATGTTTCACAGGTCTAAAGTCTTAATGCCACATTTCTAAACCTGAGATCTATAATCTAGATTAGTTCATTAAATATGTGTGATTTCATCTGGAAATTCAACATAGTAACTGTTCAAATAATAACAGCACTACAGCTACTCTTGGTATAAATCTTGACAGTAGGCTGTCTTTGAAGGTGACTGTCATAGGAAGAAAGAATGATGCCTCTAGAGCTTCTTGAAGTTCCTGAGAAATCCAGCAGGAGATACCCAAGTGACTTGCAGATGCAGGTGCTGGTCCTGTCCTATATTGAAGGAGAGATTTCAGCCTTCTAAATGGTACTAGCACAAATGCTTGCACACAGATTAGTGTTGCTTGAAATCATCAGTCAATGAACAGGATATTTGTAACAAGTTGGGAAACAGTGCAGATGCTGTTGGTTTTGTCCTTTGGCAGGAGCATGGATTAAACCAGAATTATTGTCTGTCTCTCGTGGACTTGCCGTCAATGAAGTATCAAAGGTGGTCCATGGAAGCACCACCATGAGTTGATGCTTCAGTCACAGTCAGCTGTTACAGAGATGCAGATTTGAGAGCAATGTTATTTGTACTAACTGCATTTGTAATCTTATATATAGGAATGCAAACATGACTCTGTAAAATAATTCTTTACTGTTAATTATTCAACTTATGTCTCTCCTGATGGATGTTAAGTAATAACACATTCCAATCAATTTGCCAATTGATTAAATCAATTAATCAATTTGATTTATGTTCTACTTCCAATCTGAAAGGTCAATTTCCTTAAAAAATTGAGCAATGTCTTAGATGCCTTCTAGAATTTTCTTCCATTTTTATTTGCCATTACAATGATTGATTGAGCAGCAAAAAAGTGTGAAGTAAAACTTTAACAGCAAGAATTAGTGGAAACTAAGATGCCAGGAATTCAAATTAACCATACACATATGAATATTTCTAGTAACCTGATGATGAAACATCATTGCTATGATTTTTACTCTCTATAGAGCACACATGTTCTTATTTTTCTGACCACCAGTCTAAAATGACATACTGAAAACCTACAGTAAGCCCATTATGAAATGGCTAAAAATTCTGAGTCATAAACTGTAGTGCAATCCTTTAGTGCTGTAAGTGCTGCTTACCTTTCCTTTCTAAAGGGGTAGATTGCTGGCTTTAATTTTTTATGGCCCTTCCATACTGACCTATCAGGTGATGTCTATTGAAATTTATAGAGACAGGCTTGATCTGTCTGAGTAGCTATAGAATGAAATACTCAATTTCCTTGGCATCTTCCTACCTACTTAGAGACCTAATTTATAGAAGGTTCCTGTTTCAGCTGAAAAGGTAATGGATATTTTTGAATGTTTTTCAGAAAATCAAATACCTTAGAGTCAATCATAAATGAGCCAAAAAAAGTCCAACATGAAGGCTGTGTATAAAGCATATTTTTATTAACAGACCTGTCTACCCCTTAGAGTAAAACCATCTAATGATATCTGAAATATCAGTTCAAAGTGTCAAGGAAAAGTGGTTGGAATAGCACTCAGGCGTACATTTACTTATAATCCCATCTTTAACAACCACCTAAACTAAAAATAATTCAGTCTAGTAAGTGAGTCATGAATATTAAAGGAAATGGATTACTTTTCCACAGTGAAAGTAAGCTCTCCAGTGAGGGCATTTCTACTTTCCTCCAAGCATCTTTCCCCCTTTATTTTACCTACAGCAAATTCTCTAGGGACAAACTTACTTACAGATGGTTGAAGCTCTCCGGAGGTAAATCAGCCCAAAGCACTGAAGACAAACTCATGAGGATAGATGGCTAAAAAATACCAGGAGGTCTGGGAGGAGCGCTTCATCTCATCTGGCCAGAGCTGTCTAGCTACAGTTCAGCTCTCAGGGGTGTGCATGTGGTAGCAGTGATCACAGTCTCTTGTTACCCTTTGCATTGGTTTTAATCCAAGGCACACCATTGTAAACCACTGAAAAAAAAAAAAAAGGGAAGACTTAGCAGCCATATCAGCAGCCCTCTGCACCCTTCTCTTCCAGGCTTTCTCCCTCATAGGCTTTCATATTCTGTTGTAAGAAGCTGTCAGTATGCAACGGTAAAAATTAGTCATTTTGCTCTTTTTGTCCCCTATACCTGCCCTGGCTGCTGCTTGTGTGTCCTACATTTTTATCTAACTTAACCCTGCTGACCGTTTTACCCTCTTTAAGCCCTTTTTGCCCTCCAAAACAACACTGAGTTGGTCCTTGCTGTTATAAACAGCTGTAATTTGGTACAAGAAAAGACAGATCTGATGGTATCTGTGTGCATCTCCAGAAACATCAGTAACAAAATTTGGGTAACAGTTTTAGACATAAACCATGTCATTTTGATCCATAAAAGTGAAAAAAATCCTTATTCTTGGGTGATGAAGGCAAACAAACAAAACACAGATTTATGTTATAAAAAATTTCTACCTGCCTTTCTGCTTCTTTTCACTTTGAGCCACCACCACCATTTGCTGAGATGGGAAGGGTGGGAAGAATTCTCCAGCTCTCCCAGAGAGATCAGAGGGTGACAGGGCACTGGAACTGGCTGCCTAGAGAGGTTGTGGAGTCTCCTTTTCTCGGGACTTTTAAAACCCACTTGGACACGTTCCTGGGCAACCAGCTTTGGTGGGGAGGTTGGACTAGATGATCTCCAGAGGTCCCTTCCAATCCCTACCATTCTGTGATTCTTTGATTCTGTGACTTGCCAGCCTGATGAAAGCTGAACTCAGGCAGCAGGAGAACTTGCATTTAAAGGGCTAAAAAAATGTATGTTGGGATTTCCAAAATGAAGTCTCCAGGCAGACAAAAGACAGTCAAAGGCACTAATTCATGTCTGATTGGGAATAATTAAAACATCTTCCTGGTTTTCCAGTCTGTTTTTCTTCATAGCCGGTGTTTATGCCATACCTCAGCCAAAGGATCTTAAATATCCTTTGCCACGCTTGAATGAATTTTGGTAGGTGTGTGTCCCTCTAGGCACAAAAAGCTCTTCAGTTTCCTGTTTATCTATAGTTCTCACCATTTAGAAAAAAGGATTGAAATTAAAACCTTTATAGGATGGCTGGCGACTGCTGTCCTGCTGCTGCATGAAGTCAGTCCCCTGGAATATAGCCAGCCAATATTTTTGGCAGTTTTCCTGGAGCAGCAAGAGGACTTGTTGACCCTGACATCTGGTGCACCTTATGAAATCCAAGCAATTAATTGTGATCCAAGGTAGAATCTCTCTAGACTGGCTAAGAACGTCTGTTTAGCAGAAACCTTGTGGTATTCATTAAGACCCAGATAATTTCCAGCAGGTAATTCTCCTAGCCTTGAACAGCATTAAGTAATAGGTTATCCAGAGCCCGTTCTAACATTCATCTGTGCTTTTGGAAGGTAAACCAGGGATTATATACCAGGGGATATGACTGACTGAAAACAAGACTTAGGATAGAAAACAATCTTTGTGCTATTGTCCAAGATCTGTTTAAGGTTAAAAGTGCTGAGGAACAGTGTGGATCTTACTAGGGCTGCCCTGCTGAAAAATGAGTCTTGCCCCTTATTGTTAGTCTGTCACACTGGGTATACGGCCACTGTTACAATGTCACCAGTCTGCTGGGAATGGGCCACAGATACCGTTTAAGCAAAGTTATTTCTTAAACTCTGGTGGTAGCAGGTTTTGTTCCTGTTGCAGCTGAGCAAAGAAGAGCAAGTGTAAATTTTATGTCCTTGAGTGTGAATCTGCTTCTCTACTCTAATGGAGTAGAGGAGGAGGAAGGAGAAAAAGCTGTTCAGGTAGATGTATAATACTCAAACAAAACCTTACTCTGAATGGACATGGTATATTTTGAGTCACTCTCCGCTTTTTGTTTGCACTGACGGAGTTGCACAGAAGGGGCAGGGACAAATGTTTGAAATGCCAAGAGATGCCTGCTTCCACACAGTGAGAATTGTGACCTGATTTCACTGGCAGGAGCTCTCTAATACCCACTGTGATGCTTCCTTTGATGTCCTGCAAGGCAGGTATCCCTCTCTCCCACACATCATGGTATCTAATAATATATGATTTTCTGTATCCTGATAAATATGTTTATTCTAATCCAACTGCAACATTGAGATATGTGTCTTTGTCATTCTGGTCTACCATACTGCCTATAAATAAACAGGAACCCACAGGGGAAATATAGCACCAGTGTAAGCAGATACAACCCAGGTGAAGTTAAATGCTTTCATCTTATTTACACCACAACTGAATTACGCTACACCAGGGGCAGACCCACTGAAAGAGGTACCATGTTGCAAGATGAGGTTGAAAATTATGAGTTTGTAATATCATTTTAATTACCTTCCACTGAGACTGGGGTTATTTTTTTGTTGTTTTGCCAATGTTTACAAGAATTTACTAAAAGACATAACTGGTTAACTTTGATCTGACCATAGGAGACTTTTGACTCCTAACTCCCAGATGGCAGCTCCCTAATGCCCAGACGGTGTAAATACAAACTTTAAATAATACCTCGGCCCTTGAAAAGTGGGATCAGGACTAAGTGGAATTGATAATTTAACAGTTTGTGCTTCAACTAACTGTCAATACCCAACAAATAAGCATAATTTGCTCTGGTCAGGTTTGGAGATCTTGCAGTGCAGGTGCTTGCTTAACCCAATTGCTACACTGGGAATCATGAAATCTCAGTTAATGTGTGCAAAAGCAACTCATCACACAAAGAAAATTCTCAGTTTGTAATAAAGCATGGATTTTCCAGCATCCGAGGTTAAATTGTTCTCAGTAGGATACTAAAGAAAAAAAAAAAGTGCTTGGAAAATAGTATTTAAATTTCCTGTCCATTTCAAATAGGTGTCATTTCACAGTCCCAGAATTAATGGAAGGCATATTTCTTGGCACTGTGGTTTTAGCAGTCAGGTGGGCTTTTAACTTTCCTTCTCCTGCAGAGAGTGAGCTGATGCTTTGGGGAGGGGCCATGCATAAAAGCAGGAACACACTCAGATCCCTTTTAGCCAAATGAGCTGAGAGTGTCGAACACTTGGAAGAACCTTGCCCTGTACTCTTGGATACATAGTTTAGAACAAAACAGTGTTCTTTTCCATGCATGCCCTCTTTGTACAGATGAAAATGCTTAATGTTTCTATCCTATTACCACTTCCAGGCTGTCGTGTTCATTTGTTAATCTGTTTACAAGGAACTTGGTTGGATGTAATACTAGTATAGTTGTAGAAGACCAAGGAAGCCATCAATACTGTTTCAAAAATGACCAGAAGATAGTTTTCACTTTTGTGTTTGTGTGTAAGGTACTTTGGTCACAGGCTGGTGTATAAATTAATTGCTTGCTGCCAAGAATTGGGATAGGCACACTGACTGAAGAAGGGTCTTATAGTTGTCCATGAAGATGTTCAAGACCAAGTGATAACTTTGATTCTGAGTAAAAGGAAGCTGAACTGGAGGGGCTGCAGGTTTGGCAGTTCACACTTCTTTCTTTTGAACAAAAGCATTGCTGCTCAGATTTTGAAAATGTCTCTTTAACACCAAGGGCTTCAAGAGAGTGACTCCTGCCTTGCACTGGTACAAGGCAGAACAGAATCAGGTTTTGTATGAAAAATAAAACAGGATGTTCCCTCCAGTATAACTGCAGGACTCATTATATGTTCTGTATTTAAGTGGTGTTGCAGACATTCATGCAATACAGACAATACATCTTTGTCAAGGTGACAGGTCTCGTTTGGAAGAAAGATTTCTTCTCATGCACACTGTGATGTACTGTATGTTTTGTATTTAATGTGCACAACACTGTCTGAATTCTTAAGCTTTGTAATTCCCTCTGCACCATCTGTACATCTTGTTGGAGGATGGGATGTTGATGAGAACTCTCCTGAGCTTTGCATATGACAAAACAGTGCCTTTAAATCATCACCTCTTTACAAAGAAGGTGATTCTTGGAGCTCTGTCCTGTTGCAAGCCTCACATGAGCATTGCGTCTCTGAAAAATCTTTCTAAATACTGTTGGGAGTCTGTCAGGCACTCCATAGTTGCAAATGGGTAGAAGATTTTCTCAGATTATAAAAGCATTATAATGCAAACAGGACATTGTATTAGGGAAAAAAAAAACAACCCAAGCAACTAATATTCATTTGCCATGTATTTGTGTGTTAAGACAAAGAAAAATAAAAATGACATTAGCTATGTGCAAAACCATGATCCAGCATCAGAAATGAGGGAAATTAAAGAGACTGTTTAAAGGATAAGCCTTTATTTCTTCCTCTATATTTTGTAAATATTTAGCATTAACAATTTAGTTGACTACAAGGGGACTGTTTATGAATAAGAAAACCAGCATCTATCTTTAATTCTGCCTAAAATGCTTAGTTGGGATTTGTATCTGCTGAGTAATAGAGAAGCAAATTGTTTCTCTGTTTTGTTTTGTAAAGGGAGCTCAATGGTGTGAAGCTGGTAGAAAAGGGCAGAGAGAGAGGAATGGGAACTAAAAAGGCAGAGATGTATCCCTGCCGTGGTAATTGGGGAGTACAGGACAGAGGCACATGGAGCCATGAGTGTATGTAAAGCTGGGCTCTAGTTTTCCTATGGTTAGCTCAGGGAATTCAAAGTCACCATTTATCTTACTACTTGGCAGTCATGTACATAATTGAGGGAGTGTTCAGTCTCATAGTCACTTCTGTCTTTCAGTCTTTCTTCTTCTTTCTTTTATCCGCAGTGCTTTTTTCTGACGTAAGGAATAACTTTTAGTTATATCTGTTTCTGTTGGAGAACTACAGCTTCAGTTTGACATTTTTTTTTAATCCATAGAATTTAAAACATTTTACAGACCAGGTCAACACTGAGGCAGAAGCACAAGCATGTGGATGAGATGGCTGTGCAGCTGCTAGGACCTTGTACGACCAGATGCAGGCAGGCAATGCACAGGAACACAGCTGGCTCAGCCTCTTGGCATGTTACAAGCAGATGAGTGATATTCAGGGAAGAAAAGTGCTCATGCATAAAGAAGATAGACTAAAATACATCTACATTACCATTTTAGCCTCAGAGTACGCAAACTGCATCCCTATGGGGAGAAGGAACGGGAAGGTGTGCACTGAGGGAGCACTTCTTGTGCTGCAGCAACTGGCAGCTGTCCTGTCCACGCAGCTGGACTGCTAGAGCTTCTCGGAGGTGGTCCCTGTCTTGAACCAAGTGTTGTATGGATGTCATATCCTCAGCACCAGATATTTTGCGTTTCAGACCTGCTTCTGTAGTGCAGCATTACCTGCTCATGTGTGCATAGTCCCAGTGAAGTCACTGGGTCCAAACCATGAGAAACATATGGAATACAGGATGTTAAATCTTAAAGATGAAGAATTACTTTGTGGTCATTTGCACATTCCCTGTGCAACTTTTGTTAATACAGTGAATTAATCCAAGAATTTCAAGTGGGCTGCATTTCAGTAGTTCATTTTTTTAAATGTCTGGGCATTTACTGAGCTTTAAGAACCCAAGGAATAATTAACGATACTATTTTAAAGTGACCAGATGATGCCTTAAGATGTGCTTCCAGGAGAAAGCAAGATTAACTTCTTTGCAACACTCACACTTTATTTGGAAGGCCTAGAACTCACACAGAGCCAGTTCTGGGAAGGATTTGTCTCTTCCTCTTGACCATCCAGCAGCAGCTGAGGAAAAGTTGTCCAGAGCAATAGCACAGCTTTTTAAGTGAGATGCTTGCACTGACCTGCTGCAGCTGCTCTTAAAGGTGAGGGGGGGAAGCCTGCAAGCCATCTTAGAGCTTGCATTGGAAAGCCTGTAGAATGACCCCTTGCATCTTCTGGATTTGGTGCTGTGCCCTGTGGGTCTTCAGTACATGTTGCAGCAGATGCATACTTCGGGGGGAGGGGAAACGTGGGGGCTGCCAAGGGCTGTCCTATACAATTAGCTTTTCTGAAGGACTCATCTTGCCAAAAACTCCTAGGAGGAAGCAACTTGATTCTAAACACGTTGTTAGTTATGAAGAAAAAACCTCACAGGTACATGCCACTAGATGTCAGAAAAACTACATGGTTCAGCTGGAGAGGAAGATCTAACTGAGGGGTTTTGTTTGCTATTTATGCAATTGCATAATGCTTTGGACAGGACCCAAGTAAAACAATTAGACATTTGAGTTTATTTTTGTTTGCATGAAATAGTAAATATGCTGTTGGGTCAGACTTTCCTCTCATTTTCCCCAAAGGAAAATGGAAATAAACTTTTTGTCAAGAGTTATGCCACCCTGGAAAATAGCAGTTACTTTTAGCCTCATAATCAAATCCTTCTCATCTAGAGTGCTGTGGTTTGGTATTCTTTGGATAAAGCTGGTGTCTGAGTTTTAGGCAACTCTAGTGGAAATTTTGTGGAGGTAAGTGGGCTGGTTCTGCTTCAGCAGAAATGAAAGCTGTTGTGGTTGGGATGCTTGTACACGTGCAGTACCACACCAAATACAACGTTTATAGGAACAGCCCTCAATTCTTAATTCACAAAGATAAAATCTCTGCAAATTTGAAGTCTTTATTATGAGAAATAATGCATAAAGCCTCCTACAAAATTACGATGAAGTATATATCGATTTATCTAAAATAATGTCCCAATCTCCACAACACAGTTCAACCTTAAGAAATTGTCCTTTGAGGCTACTGTTCTGCCACTGCAGCAGTGCAGCTGTAGAGTTGGGTTTGTATAGCTGGCTGCAATTCAACACATAAATGAGTTGTCAAAATTGTATTTACATGTTGTATATAATGTGAGTAGGGAAGTCACCGTTTTGTTTGTAAACGCACGTATATCTAAATACTTTACAGACTAAAATCCCCTTTGGAAACAACGCAAAAGTTCACACTCTGTGTATTGATTTTATATGCTAATGTGTGTGCCTCCCTCTGGGAGAAAAGCACTTTCCAGAGGGAAAAAGTATATCACTTGTCAAACATGAGGATTTCTGAAGCAGTTCCATATTTCTAAGCTCTTGATTCTTACAAGGGACATGTGCAGTATTCAGGATTTAAGTATTAGACTGTGACCTTTGACAGGAACATTGCGAGGAAAACTAGAGGGATATTAGACCAGAAAGAGTCTGAGGAGTAAGAGTACAGAGACAATACTCAATGTCATGAATTTCTGTCTAAATGATTGTGCTTCCTTGTTTTGTATGAACTGCTGCATATACGTCCCAGTAACTAGTAAAAAGTGGACCATGAGTTGAATATAGGCTATTTTTAAAGAGCTAGTAGGTATTTCCACTCTGTATCAATGACTGCTAATACAAATAACATTAACACATAATTAACACAAGTCAAATGTAAATATTCTTTAAAAAAATATAAGACCCTAAGCAGCTTCAGAGATTTTGTTGTGGGCATCAGAGATTTCAAGATTGATTGATGCAAAATTATTTTTGAAAGGTTTTTGTAATTTTCTTTCTATTTCTAAACTTTTGAAAAGAGTACTCTTCACTGTGAGGTTTAGAGATTTTGTAACTAAATCTGACATTCCTAGACGCTCTATGACTCCCAGGTTAGGAAAATCTTTAAATCTGGTAGATTTGTGATGTAATTATGAGTCAATGACAACATGTATTAGGGGCCCTTATCCTTCAGCTGGAGGGTGCAGTTTTGAGCTAGCCCTGTAGGACAGCTGATTTACATCATAATTTGCCTTCTCATTCAGAAATAGAATAGCCAGTGCCGGGGACAAGTGTGAAAGCAGAGGAGGCTGTCTCGCATCTTCCCCTCCATGACTGCCGATCGGCAGGAGGGGTTTGCATCTCCGACACAATTGCAGGGACCCTTCTTTCCCCTCAAAGCCTGGAGACAGACGTTGGCTGGCAGTAAGTTAGCACAGGAGAGCAAATAGCACCTCAAAAGCAAGGCCTAGGACAGGTGATTATAATTAATGCTGAATTTCAGATAATAACAGACTGAATCTGAACTGCACAGAAACCTTCTTGGAGTTAATTCCCCAGTGACTCCTCCTTGGGCTTTCTTTTCATCAGTGAAGGGCTGAAGTCAGGCCACGGCCAACCTCAGAATAATCTCACATTTAATCCCTTCCTGAAAACTCTGTGTGTGAGATGATCTGTGGTATTTACACTGAAACATTGACTCATACAGTGACATTTATAGTTGTGTTTTAGGGCAGGAGGGTTGTCTTAAAGCTTATGTCCCTCATTTTGAGGGTTTTTTTTTTTAAATTTCTCATGTAGTCTGATACCCTCTATTTCATGCATAAAAAGAGAGAGGAAACACAACCTTTTCCTATTCCACTTGTATTTGCAGTGCACAGCATAGCTAGAAGCAGCAGCCCAATAGTTACCTCTTCTACTGCGCAGAGGTGAAAGACATTGTTAACCTGTGCATCACATCCAAGTGAAACTAGAAATATTTGGTGTCAGTGTCACTCTAAGTTACATCTTCTTAAAAATAAAACCCAGTTCTGATCAGTTGAAGAAAATTAATTTATTCAGGTGTAGATACATACATCGTTAAGCCAAGGGACAGTGAGAGAAAGCTCTCAAGTTGCGAGCAAGTTTTGGGTGGAATGAGATTTTCAGTACAGAGTGTGTTTGTTGTCTGATTAACAATTGTGTGTGATAAGAATATAATATAGGAACTGCAGTCTTGTGTCTCTTGTGATCTCCAGATAGGCTCAGATTTTTCTGCTTAAAATTGCTGTATAAAAAGAAACTTTGCTGATGATTTACAGTGAGTTTTTGATTGATTCATTTATTCTTTTTTTGTTTCTTGCCTACATTCTTACTTTATTAATACCATTTTAATAAAAATGTCATTATGGCTGCTTGTTATAACATTTTGCTGGAAGATTTCTTCACACTGTTGTATGGATTTTTTAATGAGAAACCTGCACTAGCTTTGCAACAATACAGTTAAAAATTCAATTTTATACAAGGGCGTTTGGAAAGGGAATTTGCAATCAGATTTTACGCATCTAACTGAGGTGCTCAGAAATGCCTCCTGGAGATGCTTCTCACTTTATATTTGCACATTCACATCTTATGTGTTTTGAGTTTTCTCAGTTTAGACACCTGAAACCTGCAATGTGAATGCCTCCTTTTCAGAACCACAAATGTGGTACTTGGCGAATATACAGAAAGATGTTCTGTATGGCTTAGAAGAGAAAGCTTCAAAACCTGGAGGTTTTTTACTTTATACATGAAAAGAAAACCAATTCAAGCTTAGCCTCTGTAACTGTAGCTTCCATGACAGGGTGGAATTGCTTCTATTCTTACAAGCCCTGATTTGCCTCTGAATATTTTTATTATTTCATGATGATGTGGGAAACAAAGAAGATTTTCTTCTTTTGTGCCACAATACCCATTAAATCCTAACCAGCAGCAGTGTTCTGGGTAGGGTATAAACTGTTGCATTCGGACTTACTTTGCAGTAAAACAGATGTTTCTTCTTGGGAGTTTTTAATCTGTGAGGACAGTGCTCTGAACCTTTTATTAGGATCTAGATCCAGTTGGCAGAAAATTATGTAAAGTCTCATTGAGAAAGACATCTTGTAGAAGCTAAATAGCACATTTCTAGTGTAGGGGTGTTTGCATACTTGTGTATAAACACACACATATATGTACATATTTTTTTGATTTGTACATAAAATCTTTCGTTTCTCTAAGGTAGCTCTTAATTGTGCAAAACTGACCTGACTAAACCAGAAATGAACTGTTTCATGTATTACTATTCATAAGAAAGTTTTGGAAGTTAGAGGAAGCTTTTGGGTGATGTTTTACCTTGCTAAGAAAGTCTATTGAGGGTATCTGGGAAGAACATACTCCAACTCTTGATTTGCAAATTGGATTCTTGCCGTGATTTTTTGTCTGAAGGACAGCATGGGTGAAGAAGAGTAAAAATGTATTTTGAGTCCTTAAGTTGCCAGAATAGAATGCGAATGTACTGAGTAACCACTACTAGCTAAAAGATGTCAGTAAGAGGGTGGTCTCTTTGAAGAGGAGAGGCATACTTTACATGTAGTCCCATAGATGGAAGATAATCACAACAATTTGTCATTTTCAAGAAAGGGTTGCTAGAATAACAAGCATGCCTAAATCTAAAACCAGAAATGCTTGTCGATCTCTTCCATGTTTTGTAACAGTCTAAGACTTAGTAGGTGCAAGACTACCCATGAAGCTACTTTTATGAGAGCCAACTTCTGGCAGGACTGTCCCCTAAAACTTTGTGCACTGCAATATGTGCTCATGGTAGAGACACTTCTGCGGGAACAAATACATTCTTAACTATACTTGTAATATATGTCATATATGTCATGTGCTGCCCAGAGACCATGTACATGTCTTGTTTAGCACTAAACTTACTCTCTTCTGCATCTTCAGATATTGTAGGTGTACGATAGCCAGCAACTGAATACAGACTCCTTGTTGCTGTTAGTCTTGCTAAGTGTAAATACAGAAAACGGAGAAATACTGCAAAGCCCTGAGATCCATGCCCCATCTTCCCCTGAAGATGCTAATTAAAGGGATGTCCGATTTTAAAAAAGGATGCAAAGTCAGTCCAGGAAAATAGCGCTGCCAGTAGCTGTTTCTGTGCTGAAATTCTAGACAGTCCCTGGGGATAATGAGTAAAAAAATTCTGTGGTGGTTGCAAAAAGAGCAGTAATGGACTAAAACCAAATGTTAGCCTTGAATGTGAATGCCACTTTCTTTCTCCAGGTTATTTTGTGCCTGAGTCAAAATTCTAAATTTCACCTTTGTGTCTCTACCTTTATGTCTCTGTGTATAGGATGGCACCTCTTATTAACCCATATTTACCGATACATAAAACTTATCTGCAGGATATTGTGCAACGGACAAGATTTAATTCTATCTTGTAACATTTCTACTTGTTGTAAAGTCCGCTCTGGAGAACATGCACTGAACAATGTACTTATAGGATTTAATTATGTCAGCTATTATTAAATTGTGGAAAGGGAAAGGCATGGATAAAGATTTTCTGCATGCCATCAGGGGAACCAGTGATGGCAAAGCTGAAAATTTTGCCCCTGCAATGTCTTTGCATTATGTTGGGATCTAGTGGGGTTAATAATTACTGTTAATGTTAAAAATAGTCTTTCCTCAGACCTTACAATGCTGTGGCTGCAGAGAGGAGGAGGCATAACTTTTGTGAATGTAGGAAACCTAAGAGAAGTGAAGGCTTTAAATAAACTCATTCATTCTGTATGTGCTAAGAGGACTTTGTGTAAATGTCCCAGTTGAGACCTGAATCTTTAACTAAACAGTAAATCAGCCACTACTTTCAAGAAGAGGAAAAAATATAAATTTATATTTATATATGTATCATTGTGGCTAAAGATGAAACAGAGAAGTCAAAGATGTAGGCTGGTGAATATTAATGGACCGAAGAATTGACCATCTCTATCTATCACATTCCCTGAAGAAGCTGCACTACCTGTTTTCTTGGATACCTCTATCTGAATAGGACTTCCTGGGTGCTCTCAGACACCATGGCTGGAAACAGCTTTTTTAGGCAACTCTTCAAAACTGCCAGGAGAATGAGTGAAAAGTTTTCTGCCACCATAGGTAGACAAGGTTTGCTGCCTTCCTGCTATACTTTTATAGATGCCATGCTTGTCTATTTGTCTCCTTGGCAGCTCCTTCTGTTGATTATAAGATGCATTCAGGTTTAGTTTATGTGGCTATTTCAACGCACTGAGATAAGGAATGAAACTGCCTGTCTAAATAGAAAGATTCTAAATAGAAAGCAACTCCTCCAGCTGTTTCAGAAGACAGCTCTTGCTAACAGGCTAGAACACCTCTTCAGCACTTGCTAGAGATGAGTGTCCAACAGCATTAATTCCATAATTGCAGCAAATTAACTTGTTAATTCCAAGTTGCAACTAACTTCATGCCACAAAATCCAACAAAAAATAGTGGGGGAGATCTACTTAAAAAAAAGAGGAAGAAAAAATTGGGGAAAAAGAGAGATTTATAAAGTATGTATCTGAACTCAGGAAAGAAACACCGATGAAAAGGAAGGTACAAAGGAAGGTAGATGGAAGTAGGAATTAATCAGAATGTTAACTTTTAGAAAGCGTGGTAATAACCTGGGATGCAAAGCAAACCACCATAATAAAAAATAAATGATTATAAATACTATGTTTCTTCCCCTGTTTGCCAGGATAAGTAAACATTAACAGATACGTCAGCTTATTCCCTTCATCTGTTTTTACAAGTGCATTTTTGTTTGATATGGAAGAGATGCTGTGATGTGATGTAAGTTTTATATTACCGTATGTGACTTTAATCTAAGATCTGATTATTTCTGGGAAAAGGAAAATAAATCTACTGTGTCCTTTGTGGAAACAGAGAGCACAGTGTTTTTGGGTTCTTCTATTACTCCTGTTTAAGGGTTTTGCTAACTCGTGGAGGTCCACACCTTCCTTCTACCACCCCTTGGAACCGTCCTGATCTTTGTTCACCCTTTTAAATGGTGGAAGTGGTCTTCTGGCTCACAGCAAAGCTTGTTCTGTGTAGATCACGTGTTTCTGCCAAGCCTGTTTAGCTCATTGTAATAATAAACCACAAACGAGTCCAAAAAAAAAGTGGCTCTGCATTTCAATTTGTTTTCTTTTAGCATAACTTCAGAGATCAGAATGTAAGATGAAACACAAATCTGCTTTTGTTGGCCTGTATCCTTGGTGTATTATGACAAGTGAATTATTGCAGGCTTTGCGGGAATACATTATGGGGTATATTATGGCCCTGAGAGTCTGTGGGGCTCTGGAGGAAGTAAGAGATTTAGCTATTTAGTCTATAAGTCGTGTCGGGACACGCTGCTTGTGGCAGAGTGTCATCTATGGGGAAGTGCAAGGACCTCAGTGACATATGAGCTCCTTCCTGGCCTCATGCTGCTGACTTGAAATATTAGGATCATGGTAAAGAAAATTGTCAGCCAAGTGCTGGTGTTACCAGTGTCTGCTGCTCTGCCATGGGTGACAGTCGTCTCCGAAACCAGTGTCCATTGAATGCACGCATCCCAGTCACTACAGCTGATGGTGGCCTGGGAGAAGGAACCAGCCTGCACAAGTCCCTGCTCACGCATGCAGTGGAGCCTGCAGTTTTGAGTGCAGGTATAGCAGGAGCCCACAGCAGGGAGAGGTAGCGTTACCCTGCCACTATAACACCAGTAGTGTTTCATAGTGATTTTAGGTAGGCTGGCAGCCCTGTTACCCCGGCTACTCGTTATTTCCCACAGTAAAACTCTGGGTTTTGTTTTTCACAACTTTTCCAAAACTTCAATTAGGCAAATTTTCCATGCCTTGGGCAGGTTTTTATTTCTGAAAATATCAGTCAAAGTAGTTCTGCTGTTTATGAGAACAAGGCGAAGGGTAAACAATGCCTTGGTTTCCAAGGCTAAAAAAGATTAGGTGACCTTTACTTTGGGAAGTTCAAGTGCCTTGGAACTTTGCAGTAGGGGCTCTTGGTTTGGCACAAGAGCTGCCTTTATGTCAGGGATGTGCTTTTTGGTCCTTGAGGAAAAATCCACTCATGCTTTGCCAGGTTATAAACAGTTGAAAATTTCAATTTATTTATACTCAGAAGAAGCTTGTTAGAATATAGCAATGAAAGTCTCTGTGGTGTGTTGGACCCTCCACAGTTTCCCATGCTGGACTGACCTGGCATCATGTGCTCCAGGCCCAGGCTACAGGGGTAGTGCCAGAAGGACTTTGTGATGACCATTACACAGTGCTTGGTCTGTAACATGGTCATAGGTCATGCACACCTATCTTTCTTGAGGCTCCTCTGTCCTTTGCACCCAGACAGGCTGGAAGAGGAGCAACAATGTAGACATTGAAGTTAGGTGAGAAGGAGGAGATGCTGGAGCATAGGATGAGAGGGGGACTAGTTGGACATGGAGATTAGAATGAAATGCTAGGGGAGTGAGGATACTGAGGAGGTACTGGGTCTTGAAGTTAAGTGCTAGGATGTGTATCTGTGGGAGATGTCTATTTTTACTGCCATGCAGATTATTTCTTTAGCAGAGCAAATTGTACTCATTTATACTCTTTCCAGAAGTACCTTCATGTTACTGTTTGATGTCAGGCTGAAAAGCAATATCTACATATTATTATTGTTATTTTTTTCTAATACTTCTGTGTTCTGTAAGTATTTGCAAAGGTATAGTAGTGAAGTTACTTTTATTGCTGCTTCTGTCATTGGTATACATATGACTAATATGACTGACGTAACAGCCTCTCTTGTGTTTTGGCCCCTTTTGTGCAGTGGGAGATTACATTCATATATGGCTTACTTTACTTATAATTACCCACCGACAATTATTATATTCATCACCAAAAAGCATGGTTAATAAGCAGAGTGTACAGGATCTGTATTCATATGATTTTCACAGGCATACATTGCAGGCTTGGAAGAATGGACAAGACATTGCACATGCTTTTCTAAATTCTTCCATGAATTTATAGCATCATGGATTCTCCTCCTGTCCCTACATTTATTCAGGACACCTACACACTGATGTGTTTGTTTTGCATAGGTGGTGCAAGCTCACATCCTCTACTCAAGTGTTGTGTTTCACAGGGCTGTGATAGCAGCTTACCAGACCCTGGTCTTTGGAAGAATATCTTCCCTCCAGTCTCTGTTCTTGTGCCATCATGAGCATTTTATTGCTCTTAATGTCTATCAGCCTTCTCTTGGCTACCAGCAGCCCACAGTCCCAGGTCTGGGCAATGCTCTACTGGTTAAGCAAAGCTTCCCCCTGAGGCTAAATGGGACCCTGTGGAAGAAGCATTGACTGGCTGCTGGGGATCAGGACTAAACCCGAATGTGAAGTGCTGATGTCAGCAGCATTAAGGGAAGCTGTCTGTGGGCAGACAGAGCCAGCACACTGTTTAAAAGTCCGTGGGGCCTTGTTCAGTCAAAACAGAGCTGCTGCCAAACTGCTAATTGTAGCTCTATTTTTTCCCTCCTGCCTTCACAGGTTAAGAATGGAAATTCATCCCTTTGCAGAGCACCCTGCCTCCCGTTAGCTCTGGAGGGACTCTGATCTGCTACCACCTCCCGTGGTGCATGGCTGGCTAGCTGTCTGACAGTTTTCAGCATCACTTTTTAAGACATTTTTCTTTTTTTTTTCCAAATGCTTCCTTTACCTTGGCCTGGCATATGGTTTTGCTTTAAGAGCAAAATGGTTTTCCATAGGCAGCTGGTGAGGTCCCTGAACACATGTTCCTCCAAAACACAAAACCCTAGAAGACATCAATTCCCGGTAGAAAGGTTACTTACATACAGCTGCAGAGCGCTGCTTTAAGATTTTGGAAAATAATATTGTAGTCAGCTGACATCATTTAGTCACTTTGATTAGTTTCTTGTGCATGATTGCCAAATGTTCTGAAAAATGACAAATGAGGCTTCTTGGAAAATCACATCTATATACACTTAAATAACAACTAGAAAATAAATCATCATTGTTTTAGAGCTAAAACCAGGGAAAATGGCCCCAGGATATAACCAGATTAGCTGGACAGCATTTAAAACAAATGCAATTACAAAATACATGTATTGTAGCCAAAAGTATTGTTTGAAAAGAGGGTTCTCCTATGCTTTCCAGACTTAAATAAGGTGGGGAAAAGGTTCTTTTTGAAAAGGAAACAAGGGAATTAAAGAGACAAAGGCTAGCTTAAGAGACAAAACCACATCCATTCAGCTACAAGTTTTCTCTTTTTTTTTGAAAGCGTGTGGAAGAATGGGCAGGTTGTGAAGTCAGAAGAAAAGAATGTGTTTCTTCCTGAGACTAGGCACTGGATTTGGGTAAACTGATCTGATTCCTGTGTCTATAGACAGAAACTTGCTCTTTCCTCCAGGAGCTCTGTTGCTGCCACTTGCACCTTACCCTGCTGTAGAGTCCATCAGCCCTGGCAGCATGTGGTGCTCTTTGTCAGACATTGAGCTGAGCTTGAGCAACACTAAAGGGTAGAGAGGTAGTACTGGCGCCACACTGGCATTTGGCATGGGGCATCTCAGGAACATGCTGTGGGATTTTTTTCTATAAGGCAATGTCTGACCTGGTTATTTTAGAAATCTCTATTTTTGGTTCTTCCTCCACATTAAATAGAGCCATTCATGACAGTCTGCTCACATGCTGTGTCTTTCCTGTCCCAATTGTATTTTTAAGTGGCTGCTTGGGCCAGCTAGTGCTATTGCTTTTCAAGTGTAGGACTCTTGGTTTTCCTGTATGGTTTCTTGTGGTCTTTAATGTTTGCCCTCACAGTACATGGCTGAGTTCCTGGCTGGAGGCGTAAAAAAAAAAAGAAAGAAAAAAGGAGAAGTGCTCCATGGATGGCAGTCCTATCTGAAGGAGAACCCCAAGGGGCAAGAGGTCACTCTAGTGGTGCCCACTCTTCCTGCCTGCAAGTTGGATGTACCTTGTAATAACCTAAATTTCCACAGTGGTGAAGCAGCTCAGGCCAACAGATGAGAGCCGCAGGCCTGTGAGAAGGCTTCATGTCAGCAAGACTTGCTCCTTTCTTCTGCACTCTTGGGTTCAGAAGAGTGCGGAGGTATGTGACTATGCCTTCATGGCAGGTCATGGCTGGTACTGCTGCAGCTGTGCTGGACCAACACGAAAGCAGCCATGCATGGTTTTCTCACTTCTTTTTGTCTTTTCTGGACTACCCTGGATGGAGAGAAGAAGTCATTCATAAGTCAGTGTGTTTGAATTTCTGTCCCACTCTCTCCACTGTCTCCTCACCTTGGCAAGTTACTATCCAAGCAACAGCAAAGCTACAGCTACATTTTTCGATCATGGGTTTTTCCACCTACTTTTTTTCATCAGGCTGCTGCTGGTTAGAAGGCTGAGAACAGCCCCAGCTCAGATCAGAACTGCAGTGGGAAGATATTGTCAGCCTGTGATTAAATTGTAACCTGGAGGCCAATGCACCCAACAGTGCTGGATGGTACCATTGGGGTAGTAGCTTATGCTTGGAGCTAGAGGCTTTGCTCAAGAGACCATGGCCATTGACAGAAAGAAGTGGTTAGGAGTCTCTGTAAA
>VZZY01018390.1:73109-177601 GCA_013400335.1 Eurystomus gularis
GGGGGGTGTTGATTTTGGTAAGGCTGATTTGAATTTAAAAAGAAGCTATGAGATGGCAGGTTAGTATTTTTCTTAGCCTTCCACTACTGAGCTTCATTTCCGTTAAAGCAGTCCTTTGAGATAAACTGAATGTTGTTTGGGTTTAGCTGAAGACAATTTAGAAATATTAATAAAGGCTTACTTGGTATTTTGCTGTTAGCAATTTGGTATTGAACAGTTATGGGGCCATTTTCCTTTTTAATTCCAAAGGTTCATAGATTATCTTGATCATGTCTAGATGTTTGATAGTGATTTTTGCTATGGGCACATGGAACATATCAACAGCCTGATGATACATTTCCAAAAAACAGCATTTACACCTTTATTTTAAACCAGAGTATTGATCTGCTCAGCTCCTCCAATTAAATAGAGTCTTCATTTCCTGAAATGCCTAAATCTTATTGTTGATAATTGTGGAGGAAATAGGCAGCAGTTTAGCATTTTAAAATATTAGATTATGCTAAATCAATGTCAGTTCATCTTAAAATAGGAACAAATTACAACAGACCTTTTTTACAAAATGGCACATCCTGATCAATTCTAGAGCAATATCTCTGTTCAGTGGTATCAAACTTGCACACTTTTAAAGGCTCTTTTTGTCAAAAGCACTGAGTTATGTAAGGAAAAATAACAGGAAGAACATACTATGATTTCTCAAAGCGAAAATCTCCAAAGAATGGCTCAATGGCTTTTCAAACCTCTGTAAGGAAAAACAGCCAGCCACATTGGACTGAATACTTGTGTTTTAAATGTGTAAATGGAATTGCAAGGTGATAGAATCTGCAGGATGATTTTTCGAGAGGAAGCTGACTCTGCTTGCATCTGAAGTGCTAAAATGTGACAACCATTGCATGCATTTTTAAAATGGGCGTGAAAAATCACAGCTATCTGCTTTCAATAAAGAAAGAGCAGGAAATTAACAATAAAACCATAAACCTTAAAATATTCACATGCAACAGGTGCTGATATGTACAACAATATTAGAACACAATAAAATGTCTCATTATTGTCCAGAAAGAACCTCCTCCAGGATATGGCATTTGGCTACATTCTGCCCTTGACATGAATTAGTTTAGATTTCCAAAGCAAACACGTGTTAGATAAAGAGGGGGAATTTCTCTGGGAAAGGGAATGGAAAGCATTTTCTGCTTTAAATCAGTTGCTTTATTGAAAGGTCTCTATTGTTTTGGGGTTTTTAAGCTCTTTTTTCCTAGCAGATGATTCACCTGGAATGTGGATTTATCACCCTTTCATTCCCAAAGTTTCTGTGACTGTGATGAGCTCCCAGAAGTGCTAGTGAGCTGAGGATTGTGTGCATCTTGCCCACCGTACAAAACGATGGAAGCAAACAGGCTTTGGTTTCCTTGTCTGTGTGAGCAGTGTCCTGCCCTGCTCCTGTTAGAGCCAGCCTGCCTTCCTGGCATCAGCTGCAACCGAGAGCAAAGCTCCATATCTTGTCAGAGCATGAGTGTAAGAGTGAAGAGGAGGTCCGCTCATTGAACATCCAGGTCAGTGACCACCCAGCTGCTGAAAGCTGGGCTTGGAGGGGTGAAGATGTGACTCCCTGCTTGGCTCTCTATCTGAATTTCATTTAGTGAGTAGATGAAGTGGATCTATTAGATGCAGACACTGAGTAATGCCAAAGGAAGACTGGAAAAGGAAGATAGTACTGCTGTCTCCTCCTAACCAAGGCTGATTAATTACCACAGAAGCACTGCTAAAATTGTGACTGTAGTCTTCAAACTGTCCTTGACACTTTATCTTCATGGCATCACTCACTGAAAGAATGAGTTGTCTGCCCAAACTCTCATTTTCTGGGTTGACTGTGAAAATTTATGGAAATGTATTTGGTTTTAGAAATAATGCTGGTCTCACCAGATTGGAAAGCTTTTGTTTGTAGATTTATATTTATTTATTGCATGTTTACTTTTAGAAAACCTTAATTATATTTTAGGCTGTGGGATTCCCTAGACATACAGTGGAAGCTATGAGTCCAATCCCCTTCTCCCCTTCTCTATATCTTATTCTGTATTTGTTGGCATGCCTTCTGGGCTATACCAGAAGGAGAGAGCTTCACTTAAATACAACCAGATAACATGTAATAGTCAGCCCTTTATAGCCCCTTGGTCTTTGATGAAGCAACAACTCCTTTTGTGAATGTTGTGTTTTCTAGTAATCATGGCCAGGACTTTACAAATTCCCTTTGTAATGAAGGGAAGTTAATGGAACGTAATTAGAGATCCAGTATTGTAGTAAATGGAAATCAGGAAATGGAAACTGCTTCTAAAATAATGTATGCAAGTCTTTACATTTACACTGTATATCTATTTCCAGAGTTTAAAAAAAAAAATAATAAAAAAATTAGTGACATGATTAGAATCAAATGTTGCAGGAATTGAGTAGCTGGGTGCACTTCCTTGTGTGATGTCCACAGTTGTATGTCCTGCCCATGAGAACCAGGCTTTGTATTAGAGAAGTTTTTTTATCATAGTTTAAATGACCATAATTATGACTTAGATATCTTTTCAGTTTTAAATTGAAGTCTGTTGGTTTCGAAAGTATTTCTAAAATATGGTGTGCATATTCACCTGGAAGGAAGAGAAGGAATATGCGAGGAGGTTAATGACGAAAGAAGTTCTAATAGGCTGTTTTCTGCATGCAACATTATATTCACAGAGAAAAAAAGAAACTTTAACTTGATACAAAACTTTTGCAAGGAAAATAAAGTAAGTTCAAAAGATGAGGGATGAGAGGCTTTGTCTTTTGAAGACCCTTTTTTTTCACTGAGGGAGACTTCAGCCTTTGAATCATTGTCAGAAACTACTAAAAATAAGGCTGGTCAAAAATGTTTGGTTTAAATTTTAAATGTTTTTTCTTTCTTTATCTGAATTATCTACTCATAACCACTGGTATGATTTCAAGATGGAGGCAGTACAAAAGTGTGCAAAAGCGTACTTCATTCTGTGTTCCATATGTACATGAAACTCTTCCACTTTGTCTCCCTGGACCTGCATCCTCAGTTTCCCTTTGACCCTGAGTGAAACAAGTCTTTCAGACCACTTTACACCATGGTATGTCAGTGGCATGTGGCTAAAGCAGCTTATATAGATGCAACTATAAAAGCTCTTTGAGCCTTCTCACAGGTTTTGGTGGGATGCTGTGCTCATATGAGCACTAGTACTGTGATAAAACAGCATCTACAACTGGAAACTTCTGCCAGCATAATTATGCAAGGGAACAAGACCTCTCTTGTGCACACTGTAAATAAGACCCAACAAGTATTCTATATTATAAACAGATTGAGGACCACCACAGACTTCCCCCCCCACATGAATTTGTTCATTGTTTCTCTCTTACAATTGCCAAACCACTGGCTGTAAAACTTCCTTTAGTCCCTGCTTTATTTTCACGGTTGGTGCCACAGCCTTATCAACGTGCATCCTGCACAGTGGCAGTCACTACTGGTTTTTTTGCCTTTCCCTACTCTTCTGCTCCTGAAATCCACCAGTGTTACCCTCCATAGAGGAGCAGATCTATGCTTTTTTTCTGATCAGCAAAACCCAAGGATTTTTCCTGAGAAAATCCATGTGAGAGGGGAAAGGATGTGACACTTTATTAAGAAAAGAGCTTGAGCTGAGGAAAAGAGTCTCACATTTCTGTTATTCCTTAAATACATCCAAAACTGTCTGCACTAGGCTTTGTTGGCAGTGAAACGTAACATCAGTCATTGCCTTGGACTCTGCTCCGAAGGCTGCAACAAATTTGTTTGCCTTTTCCTTTAAAATGTTAACGTAACTGATACTTTACTTTACAAGAGTTAGAGTGGCACTGCAGAGACTCTCTTTTGCAGCAGCAAGCTGGGAAGTGCACCAGTGTGAAACAACAGCCAATGCCTCCGCCGTGGGGTGGGTTTTGGCGAGAGGGTGTGATGCACATCTGGTCTGCAGCTCCTTTCTTTGGGAATGGCTCTAGTCACACTTTTTACACTTGGCCTGTGTTGACTCAGAAGCTCATTTGACATTCACATTTGAAGGGTAACACTGGTGAGAAGGGCAAGGCCTATTTTAAATTTGAAGAAAAAAAGAGGGGAACTTTTTTTGCCTTTTTTTCCAATACATTGTGAAAGAACATGTATGTTGGCTGACTAAATTGAAATTCATCCACCAGGAAAGCTGATGCAGTAGAAATCGATGAAAGTAATAATAGGAGATCATACTCACAGCTTTCTAAAATCAGAAAGGGGCGGTGATACATTATCAGGAAGCAGATAGATGATGTTCACATGTTATATTCCATATTTTCTTCCTTTCCTATCATTCCTGGGATGCTAGTGTTGACGCCTGTTTAATTTCTTCTCACAAACCTCTGCTGCTTTCTATAGTAGTTTTGCTGCAGGTTTCCTATGTGTATAGCTCTCACAAAATGAAGATTAACTCCTTGGTGTAGGGAAACAGGCTTCCCTCAGTTACAAACCAGAATGTCGTCACTTCAGTGGGTATTGCCGAAGTGTTTAAAGCTCCTGGTCTGTAGTGTTAGTGCTTGGGAAAATTATGCTCAGCTCAATAACACCAGCGAGAGTGCAAAGCTCTGATTTTATATACTAGCTTTATTGTATTCCCTCTATTTTTTTTTTTTTGTTGGGAAGGGGAATATTTTTTTCATTAAACTGCAGATTAGGTGAGTCAGTTTGAGAAACGTGGATCACACCAATCTCTGTTCTATTTCTCTCTGAAAGAAGTGGAAAACATCGAGAATCTTATCCAGAAACACCGTATTATTTTTTAATCTGGAGACTGAAACAGAAAAAATCTAGATGTTCCCATATATATAGTTATTGAGAAGCTGAATTTAAAAGAAAATACTGGATTTTCATAATCAGCTTGTCAGCCTTCATTCACTGCAATTCTTCACCAAGTAATTTTTCTGACCTTGCTGAATGCTCACTCTGGGCTGAGGGCATTTGCTATAGAGCCACCAAATTATTAGCATTTGTTTTACAAAGTATGTAAGAACTGCTTAGTCACATGTGGCATTATTTCAGATGACAACGTCTTTTCATCCCATTAATTTTGCCCATCAGTGTGGTGGGGCATTGCAAAAATGACTGCATAATGGAAATACGAGAGCAGTTTCTGGCTTCTAAATTTAAACGATCTCACACTTTAAAGCTTCTTGGTTTCTCCTAAGAAATAATTCACCATGGTAGCCTGTCTTAGATAGAAAGGAAGGAGGAATCTAATGGATAAGTGCAGCTTTTTTGGCTCCCTGTACTATTTGCAGGTCTTGCATTTCCAGTGGTCTCTTAGGCATGTTTCCCTGTGAACACTTGTGCCGAATACTGACAGGATAAAAACTAACCCTGAGTTTTGTCTGCTGATTCCATTTCTGGCAAAATTCCTCTCTCTGCCTCATCTGCTTTTTTTCAGGTTCCCATGTCACATCCAGTCCTTTCTCCTCTCCTACATGTGGAGGCTATTGTTGAAGCTGTTTATTCTTCACATGGGTTGTGTGCGTAGTGTGTGTTTCCTTCCAAGCCTACCTCTATAATGGGTTCTGCCTCACCTAACTCTTTAAAAGTTAGATATTATCTCTTCCCTCTAATCAGCAGTCATCCTTCGAGAACTTCATTCTTCCCATCCTAGTGCAGGAATAATGAACCAAGGTTTGCAGATAGCCACTTGAGTCCCATTTCACATGCTTTTGCTCTAAATTTGGCTTTGAATATCATGTGGTGGCAGCCAATGTCCTTTGGCTTGCAAGGTTCTCCTTGCCACTCCTTGCTTCCTTGTGTCTCTGGTCCTCTTAGGTCCGGTGCTGGCTCCTGCTCATGAGCTCTAAGACAGCTCTTCTCCCACTTCCATTCTGGACCTTATCTCTTTGTCTTCACTCAGCACTGCCTTTGCTCTCACCCACATGTGATCCTTTGCTCTGCCCAGACTCAGAATTATCCCATCTTCCACATAGTCCCAAATCCTCACAAAGTGGCTTTCATGCTGTGGTGCCCATCCTTTTTTCTGCATATTATTCCCAACACGTTCTTCTTCCTTGCAGTTACAATTAATTACCACATATGAGTAGTTTGGGTGGATGCCGAACCTAAGTGAGTCTGATTTCTAATAGATTTGAACTTCCTCATTTATCATGATTTCAGTGAGATTATTTGGAGATTGTAGCAGGAATATGCATCAGTGTGCTCATACGGATCCAGACTTGATGAATACTGCAACACATTGGAAAAGCTTCTGTCTGGCTTTTTGGCCACCAGAAAATCCATAATGGTGAGAAACTTGAAGAACCAGTTTCTCTCATAATTTGTAAGAGTGATTCTCTAGCAATTTATAAAGTGTAAACTCTGACTGAAAATATTACTGAAGTTAGGCTAGTCATAACCATCTTCGTTTGGTTGGGACACTCTGGGTTATGGCGAGGGTCATCCTCACAGCATTTTTCTGTCTGTGAGAGGTCAGAGAAGGACTCTGTCCTCTGGGTGGCTTCCACCTCTCACCAACTACCAACAGCTTCATTCTTGTGCTAGTTAATGGGGTCAGATCTATTGGGATGAGATGAGGTGAAACGGTCACCTATTATAAACAGACACACAAACAAACAGAATAGGATTCCTTAGGAAACCAGGCTGAAAAAATAAGAATGGCAACCAAGTGACCTAACTCCAGCGCTTTGGTCTGTGTATAATATTTTCTGCACTGTCTTCTTACTGTAAACTTCTTGGAACAGAAATGTCCACTTATAATTCCACAGAGCATAGCAGAGTCTTTGCATTCATTAAACAAACAGAAATATAGCAAAGTTAATTGCTAGTCATTTTCAAGTATGGGATTTCTAGCTTACATGAGAGGAACATCAAACATTTTATGGTCAAAGCCAATATGAAATCCTTTTTTCTATGAAACTTAAACCTAACTCCTTAAAATAATTATTGATAATTTAGAATTACATTTGGGTTGGATGCCAGCTTCTAATTTGATGGAAGGTTTCTGTGCTCCAGATCTTGGACTTTTGGGCAACTCTAATTAATCACTAATGTTATTTTGAAACATCTTTTGTCCACTTTCTTCTTCTTTCAGTTTTATTAAATCTTTACAAGTGATAAATGCTGGGCTTAATATCTTCAGATTGACAATATTTAGAAGGTCTGGTATAGTACCAAAAATGCACAGACATGCACCAGATACGGTGCAATACTGAAACTCAGAAAGGGTACCTTTCAAAGTCTTTAATAATCTAAAAATACCTGCTTGATTGAAATGATTGATGATGCTTGTCTTAGAAAGCATATCATGTCTCACTCCCACTGAGTTCAAAACTTTACAGCCAGCTACCTCCCAGCTGGAGAAGGCCTTGAACAATAGTGGAATAATTCATGGGAAAGCACAGCTTTTCTGGAAGATTTTTGTGTTTTTTTCTTTAGGTACTTTTTCCTTCTGATGCAGAATTAAGAACCGGTTGTGGAACAAGGACATACTCAACTGGATGGCAGGATTGCATCCTGCAGGCCAATGGATTTTTCACTGAAAAGTTTGATTTTCCTCATCTGAACTTGGTTCTTTGTGAGTTTCAACCGCATGATACACTTGGTGGCAAAGTTTCTCTCTGTAAAATATTTCTTACCGAGGAACACTGGGAAAGAGGGGAAACAGTTTCCTAATGGCTGTTTTAAGCCAAATAAAACCTGTAAACAGCATGACTCCTGCTGGAATGAAATTGCAAATTAGTCATCAAAACTAATGGTCTTTTTAGGACTATACTGAAAAGAAAAGCCTCAAAAAAATTGTGCCATTCTAGTCATAATGTATACAAACATTCCAGAGATTATTTTGTGTGATGGACAGAAAACCAGACAAATCCTGCTTGCTTTGCAAACAGTTTATATTACTGGGATAGAACCAAACAGCTGAATAGGGAGAAACTGCCATGTACCATGATTCATGTCTTTAAATTATATTTGGGGGATTTTGCCTTTGAGAAAAAATTACAAAATTGTTTTCTTTCACTTAAGAGGAATTCTTTACTTTCAGTAAATCAGAAAGAATTTATACAGAATTGCAGTATGTTTCTGTCTCCTAATTCTGATATAAATAGGGAGCACTTATTTGAGGCTTGCACCAAGGTAAACGATTGGTCACTATTAGACATACAGGCATCTTTTTGTACTGATTTTGTAATACAACAAATGCAACACTAGTGCTGGTGTGAATTGAACGGTTTCAATCCTTCTTTCAGCCTTTAAGTATTTTCATGTTATTCTTAATTTATTACATCTATGCACCTGGGTTTTAAGCTTTAGGTTTCTTCAATGTTTTTATGATCATTTTAATTTCGAGAAAATCCATTGACATTTGATTACACAATTGCAAATGAAAATGATGTCATGAAAAACAATCATTTCAGATTGATACCTGTAGCATTTAGACATGCAAATGATACCCTTTTTTACATTCTTTACCTCACCAAAACTACTGATGTAAAGGTATGAATCTTGAATTAGAAAATTGTTAACTTTCTACAACTGAGTCTATTTGGTATAATCACAGTGCATCAAAATACACAACAGAAACTACCAATGAAAAACTGTACCACATATGAACTATATCACTATAAACTACCGCTACAGAGACATGCAAGTCTTCTCTTCACACTGATCGAAGGGAAAAGGTGTATGGCAGATCAGAGAAGTACATTAATTAAATTGTCACTAAATTAGGTGATTAGTACTTTTATCACTATCTTTGCCTGCCCATTGTATCTCTGCCTGTCAAATCTTGTCTTTGAACTCTGATCTGCAGGCATGAAATAGATACTTCCTTTCCCAGTAAATCCTTTTGTATTCAAACAAAACAGAGTTTGAATGGGGAGACACAATCAGGGCTCTTTCAATTGTAAAACTGTTAGCCCTGCCGTATTTCTGCTGACTAAACAAGCAGCTGAGTGGGATTTATTTGCTGGTAGATGGAGGTGATGATGTAAGCAGAATATTTTTGCATGGATGATCTCCAAATGCTTGCCAAATGATACCTAGCATGAAAGGCAACAAGTGTCAGATCCTTTTTTAAAAAGGAGTGTTCTTTCACGTTTAGTGCTTTGCTCATTTTTTTTTAAATTTCAGTCTTTTTTTTGTGTGTGATTATTTTTTTTTTTTAACTGGGATCTAGACATCTCCCTTTAGGCAAAGTGTCTGCTTCGTACAAATGCAGTGGCACATATCCATCTCCACTTATAGCTGCATACAGTTACTCCATTTGAGAACAAAAGGGAGAGTGTTCTGATTAAATAGCTCTGACTCGGTTTGGCTGAAAGATCCAGAATACATTACAGAGACCACCAGGTTTTATTGACTGCACTAATCCCCCTTAATTAAACCCCTTGTGTAAGACTGGTGTCTCCAAATTTGTGAATGTGTCAATCAAGATAGAACAAAATGAGGTTTCCTGTGGTGATCAGATATCTCCACCCAGGACTTGAACCCACTAAAATGAGCAGAGCTCCACAAATTGTGCTGTTTGAACCCATTTTGAAGTCCCTGCAGCATTCTTATCCTCTATCTGATTCTGAGGCTTGAGCTGGCTCTGCTTTTTAATTATTTTTGGAGACCTCAGAAACTTTTAGTCTTTTATTCAGAAACTTTATTCTTTCTGTCAGCAGAAGCTGGGTACTTTCCTCATGGGTGTCCTATTTTCTCCCATGATGAAGTCACCTTCTGGAGGTTTTCCTGGGAAGCCCCATTCTCCTGAGACGTCCTCTGGAAGAGCGTGTGCTGTTCATCAAAGACATTATTCACTTTTTGCTGTTCAAAGACTACCTCACTGAAATCCGTCCTAGGGTATATAGGAAATCCCTCGGAGCTGGAGAGGCCACCCCACCCCTGTCTGGGTGAATCTTCAGAACTGGGACAGCAGGAATGAGAGCAATCAAACTCCAGTCCCACGGCAGGGTTGTGGCTTATCATTTTCTGGTGTGAGCAGCCACCCTGCTCTGTACCTTGACCAGTGTAATAACCCAGAAATGGTTAAGGAAATGGTTTTGGAAAGAGAGAAATGAAGTGTTTCAAACGTGAGATGTGACAGTGTATTGTGGGCTTACTTACCATGGTGATTATCAAAACTGCAGTTAATTTCAGTGAGACTGAGATCAATGGTGCACATGCAGTTTATTTGTGCCCTAACTTCTTGAATGTGAGCACAATGCCTTTTATTGAGGCTGCATAGGCAGCTCAAAAACATTGATTTCCTCGGTTCCGACCTTCTCTCTCATTAGTTTCCTCATTTTTGAGCTCTCCTTTTATGTGACTTAAGACAACCCTGATCAGTTTGAGGAACATGCTGAAAGCATTTATGCTGCAGTGAGTTTTGCTTTGTGGCTCAACTCTTCTGTGCTCTGAACTCACTTCTGTGCATTGCTAATGAGTAACTCAGTAACAGCTGCTCTGTGTGACCACTGCCCTGGTTGCAGCATCTTTGCATGAAGTTGAAGCCACCTATATCTGTGCCTGGATATTATTAATATTGTGCACTCAGTATTTTCTTGGTTAGGAGATTAGGGAACATAAATCTATGGGTGTATTTGTATTTTTATCACATCTTTGTGGGGAAATAAATTCTCCCTGCACAGATTGGTGATAGATTTTTAAATAGCTCTTTGTTCCTCATCCTCACACCATTTATCATGATGCCTGTCATCTCAAAGTCTCTATCATCATTAGATATTTCATATTCTCTGAACGTTAATTTATGATTCGTCTGTTATTTGAAGGATAATTCAGCAGATTATTTTTAACTGTCTCCGTTCATATTGACCTGGCACTCAAATCAGACTAACTTTCTATGCCCAAATCCCACTGAAGTTTACCTGACTACTTCCCTTCCTCAAGTCTCCTTGCCATATTACTTGCAGTGGCCCTTAATCACTGGCTAAATAGGCTTAGTTGAGCTGAAACAACGTTACATTTTTTTGCAATACACTTTTCTTTCATCAAGCTATCTCTTAAGTTCTGCCGTAATTCTGTCCTGAAATGATGAAAGAACTTTGTTCAGTTATACAAAATTACATCCAAATCTAGAAAAAATATACAGATCTATAGCAAAGCCCGTTGAATTCGGTGAGTATCTTTCCATTTTCATTGGAGTTTTGGTCTGGCTGTGGGGAATCTTTCAGTCCATTTCCCCAAGCACTTGCATTTTCTCTTTAGGCTTGTAAGATTGTATCCTTCCTTAGGAAAATAAAGTCCTATCTAGTGTATTTTTTGTTTGCAGAAAATAATTGAAAACCTTTGACTTGTGTATAGCTCTCCCTCATGGACTGACCCTGTTGTGTGTCATCTGAAAGGGAGCTTCCCCCCAAACAAATCCCCTCAGTGGTGGCTTTGGAGAAATAAACATACGGCAACACAGTGAGATTCCTGCAAATTTTATTTACCCAAGAATGCAGCTTCCTAATGAGTCAGAAACCTCCTTCCGATTTATTTCTTTAGACATTCATGATATTCCTAGAACGGAGCTGGATGATAAACTGTTTAACTTTCTTGTTCAAAGCCTGATGAATGGACTTTAATTAGAGCAAAATCCAGCCTATTTGTAAGCGAACATAATCCAATCAGAAGATGTCACACACGAAGCTTTTAGTGTAGCCCCAGAATGCTATCTCATCAGCTCTGGCTGTGATTAGAGTATAGCCCATCATTCCCATATTAACGCTGTCTCAGGAAAGATTTCTTATTGACCAGGTGAAATGCAACACTGATGCACTTTCTGGGGAGCTCTGCAAGTGGTGCTGTGCTCTGTGTAACTTACTGGGCAGTCAGGGTAACATCATTGCTGAGCTACACAAGGAGATAAAATACCCTGTGGTGTTGGAAACAATATTTTGTTGCAGTACTAAAACAAGTGGCTGCCTTCGCTATCTTGTATGAGTGTAGTTCTCTTCTTTTGTTTCAAGGAAAGTGGAAAAGCACCATTGGGCAACTGTGCTTAGTGTGTGGTACTCTAATAATAGTCCAGTTTAATTTTTATGTGAAATCTTCAGCTGGCTCAAATAATACTATTGATACTATTTGGGCCCCAGCCCAAAATTTCTCACAAAAATTAAATGCAGAGAGAACAGTTCAAGCTGCTGCACAGCTTCAAGTATCCTGAAGATCCTGAGAGCAGCACGAATAATTCAGTGATGCCCAGTAAGGCTGGGAGAACTCTGGCAACCTTGATGTGTCCAGAGGAGCGCTGCATGGCTTCAGCTGCATAATTAAATGTAAGCGTGCATTTTGCTCCAGCTAGTGTTTTGCAGTAGATGGACCTGGATCTCTGCCACTCCCTGTGCTCTGGTTAGTACATGCTGGTTTATTCTTGTGTGAAATAAGTAAGCCTGAAGGTACAGAAATACTTCAGGGTGCTTGTAATCTGTGTCTGCTGTTTGTTTGTAAATGCATATAGGGCAAGTGCCACAGGGTTGTCTGTTCGTGATGGCCACTCATGTCGTGGGAGCTCCCTTACCAGAGCAGGAGGGCCAGAGGCCCTGAAACCCAAAATTGTAAATCAAACCACTTGCTTTTTCCTTAGAGAGAAGAGTAACTCAGAGCCAAGTCCTCAGCTGGAGAAAGATGGTGAGATCCATGTGCTTTCAGGGAGGAGTGATCATTGATGCCAGCAAGGCTTCCTGACCCAAACGGCACATGTCCAACTCTGCTGGTGCCTCTAGCCACAGGGAGCAGCTTTGGTGCATGCCATGGGCCCCAAAACAAATGGCTCTGGTTCCATGTTTTTTTCAGTCAGAGATCTCTCACACCCACTTGATCCTTCAGAGAGGAGATGGCGAAGGTCAACCTGTAGGTACAAAAGATTTAAATGCATGAGGGCAAGAGACACTGTTTTGCCATTTCCTTCGCTCCTCTCAGTACATAACACAATAAACAATATGAGTGAGAGGTTTATTCTTAAAATACTCTTTCATGTGAAAAATGAAATTGATACATAATCAATGATGTTTGGCAGCTGACGAAAACAAAAGCCCAGCCTGCTCCAAAGCTGAGGACAGCTGAGCTCTGGACAAAAGGGGAAAAGATAGTGAGCCAGGATATATGGCTGAATGAGAGAAGGATGAAATTTGCTTGGCTTTGGGCCTTAAGTAAAACATTTTAGGACTCAAGGGCCCAAATAATGGACTTTCAGATATAGGTTTTCAGTATATAGGATTTAGATCTTCAGAGTTAAACTAGAAGACATCAATGTTTATTTGGTGGATACTAGCAAAACATACGAAGTAGTTACTCAGCTTGTAATGATTTTAACTCTTACCCATTGCAGATTGTGGCTATAGGTGATACCTTTGCTCTGTCATATATGCTCAATGTTCAGATGCACCTAGTTCTCTTGGTTGCCATCCCAGTCCTTGAGTTGCCAGGAATTTCTACATTCATTTTGCATGTTTTGCAGTTAGAGAAGCTTATATATACACATGTGGGATTTAAAAGAACTTTGTTTAAACATTTAGATGCAATCTAAGCAAATGTGTTGTAAGCTAAAAAGTCTAAATGGCATATTTTTTGAGTGCAAGGTATTTTCTGGGGGTGGTAGTGAAGAGAAGAACCTAGAAATATGAGATTACATACAACTACTCTGAACACAATCATTACATTATGGTAAATGTATTTTAATTCCATTTTAAATCAATCCTTCATAGCTGCTTCTTACTCTGAACACATCTGGGCTTACAAAAGAAAAGTAATGCTGAGGTGATGCATAATAAACATGCTAATTGCCAAAGTGAGGATTCAATAACAGGGTTGTAGAAATAGAGGTAGAGCTGATGTAGGCATTATGAGAAAAAAACTAACAAAAATCTTCTCATAGCATAATATGTTAGAAGTCCCAAACCATCTTCATTTGGAGCATTTGAATTATCATTGGAAATTAATAAAAATACAACATCAAAAAATTAAATGACTAAATTTAGTGATTAAGCCATATAAACCACAATATTAGAGTGGGTCTTCCTTACAAAATCGTTATAGCCTCCTGCAGAAGGAGCTGAACATATGAAGTCTTTGAGAGAACAGGCTCTCATTTTCCTGCTGACTTTAGGCTCCTGCTCCGTGTTCATGACAAAACGAAAGCTATAGGGCAGAAATCTCAAATTGCCCTACCAAAGAGTCAGTATTTCCATTTCACAGCAGTGGGAAGGGGGATTGTAGAGGAGTTGAGTCACTTGGCCAGGATCTCAGAGGTCAATAGCATTGCTAGGAGTAAAAATGAGATCTTCTGGTGCTACTCATTTTTATGTATTTTTATACTGCAGTTTTAGAAGGGTTTAGCGGTGTTTTCACTGCTCTTATAACAGTGGAATGCTCTAAGAGAGCAGCCAAGACAACTTTATTCCACAGCACCTCTTAGTTGTGGTACACCTGTGTTTAAGACAATATAAAACCAAAAATAATAAAACATAAATTTTGGGTGCTTGATCTCAGACACTTCAGTTCTTTTTTATCTTTATGAGCCTTGAAGTGTCTCAGCTTGTGCACCCAAAGGGATAACTGAAAAGAAGTGGGAAAATGTATAAGGAAGTCCTACCACCTGCAGTAAGAGATTTCACAAGCTGAATTTCACAGCTGCTTTTTCACATTCAGTGAATTGTAGCACTGGTGGGTAGGATAACAGGAGCTAATTGCAAGATCCTGAGCTAAGAAAGCTCTGCTGAGGCAGGGAGTTGGAAACAATGGTATATATCAACCTTAAAGATTAAGGTTTACTAACATTAATTTTTTGTACTACTCAGAGTTAAGAAACCTGCCGTGTTCACTTACATGCAACAAGCTGTAGCTGAGCTGAAGACCCTAGACAACTGTACAAAAGAATAACTTATAGTTTTGCATTAAAAAAAAAAAGTCCAAACCTGAACCCTTTGGGAATCCAACATCTGTTCTCAAAAGGGGCTGAAGAGGTTACCCCCCACCCCTGCCCCCTGTAGGTTGGGATAGGAAAGGAAAACAGGAAGTTCTATTCATCTTACCTTCTCGATTTTCCAAGTTACATTCTCCAGCTGTTTCCATCAACTTTGTTTTCTGAAAAAAAAAGAGACCTCTAAACAGTTCTTTAGCTTTCTTTCAAGTGGCTCTTTGTTCAAACCTGTATTGCATTTTTAAAAATAATTCTTTCTTCTTTTCCCAAAATAAACATATCTTACCCAGCTTCTCTTCAGCCTGAAAAAAAAGAAACAAAACCAAAATGAAAACAGCAAAACCAAAATGAAAACAGTGGGCTTGAGGTGAAGGGAGAGGAATGGTGTCTACAGCAAGGAATGGTGTCTACAGCAAGAAATGTGGCCATGCAATGTCAGACCTCAAGTGTCTATCATAGGTGACAAGTGAAAGCCCACCAGCATGCAAACAGCAAGGGTGCCTTTCATTTTGCCTAAAATCAACAACATTTTATGGAATGTTCCCAGATGAAGACTGATCATAGCACTTAGCATTTAGAGACTGCTGGGCTGGTATTTTGAGTGGCATTCATCACATACTCTGTATCCCACTTACAAGGCAAGTTCTCCCAAGTACCTCCCCTCCCAGAAGTGCATTAACCCACATGGACTGTAACATGTAGAAATTGGCTGCTTTCCTTCCTTGCCTCCTTTTGTATAGGAGTAGAGCCAGGAAACCCTGCAAATGCTGGGGACTGATTAGCCATCTTTGATGAGACAGTTGAAATAGCTGTCACTGCTGTTCCTTCCTCTCTTTCTTTGCAGCTCAGGGAAGTGAGATTATTGGGTGTTTTTCATAAGGTGTCTGGAAGCAGCTGTCTGCAGTACAGAGGGATACTCTGTAGAGCTCCCTTTCTTGTTTTGCAGGTCCAGCTCATGTTTCAGGGCTATGTGGCAGGGGGTAAAGCAGCAAATGATGTTTATAGGCAACTAATATTCCAGTGTTAAGGCCAAATTATGAATATCCTAGTGTGAGAATTTTAATACAGTCTTTAGTGCTTCATCTTGCGGTTTAGTTGGGGTATTTTATGCCTGGTATTAGCATAGTTATCATCAGTACAGGGTGTTTAAACAGTTGGAGATACAAAGCAAAGTTTTATAGAATCAACTTTTATTCATATTGGAGATAGACTTACTGTCTCCTGAAACATTTCCTGGTTTTCAGTCACTTACAATTTTGTGAAACATTTACCATTCCAATGTTAAGGGTCTGCTTTGCACTGATTTCTCCTGGAAATTTTCCGTGAAGTTTTTGGATGTTGCTAAGAATAAAGCAATGAGAAGAAAATATTATTAAGGCCGAAAACTTTGGTGCTTCTTGTGTTTATGCAGATTGTATTTCATGACAAGGTTTGTTCTATAAGCAGTATGAAAAATTCTGGGAACTGATAAAGGTTATACAGTTCAAGACTCTATAAGACCCCTTCCCACTTCATTGGTCCCAGAAATGGTAAAGAGTATAAAGAACAAGACAGAAATTGGGAAGAGAGCATATGGTAAGGGAGTGATCTACGCTGGAGATTTGGATACTGTCCCTTTTTCTGTCACATAGCTCCCATGTGATGATAGCTGACTCACTCGAGCCAATCTTTTCAGAAGCTGTCAATAATTTTACATTGCTTTTATTTTTGGTGCAGGACTTGTAGGCACGCTGAACTTTTAGAGCTGCAGCTGAAGTCAGTGGGAACCACACTTCCAACACAAATTAGTATTCCAAAAATCTAATTTGTGGAATTTAAAATAGTGTTCAACATGGTTATGTTTGGCCTTAATCTTCCTGGGACCCACCAGCTTTCAGTATGAAGGGGTGCTGCCAAGCCCCCTCACTTTGAAGTGATACTGTGCAGGAAGTTTGCTGTGAAGGTCTCTGTTACGAGGGAGTTGTATGTTCAAAGAAACCCAGATGGAAATGAGGGATACTGTCTTCAGAGCAGGTTTTGAACAGCATGTAAGAAATAAGGTAAGTGTAAGTTGTGTTGAACAGCAAGAAGTAAACAGAAAGTGAAATAACCTGCTTTTCTCATTAGCACACCATCCTTTCTGTGCAGTGTGGGTAAGCTAAAGGCATGTATGTATACGTTTTGCTATCTACGAATTCATCCATATTCTCATCTCGCTAGCTGTGTTCTGTGGATGTTTAGTAGAGCAGAAGGTTTATAAATGAGGAAATAGACAATTTCCCCAGTTTAGTCAACTTCCCAAACAGGAAGAGAGCACCTTTTTCAATTAATTGGAAAAAAGTCAAACTTGTCATTATTATGGCAAGTGGGCTCAGCCCTTTCCCTGGTCTGACAGTGCCAGCATTTCCTCACTCTGACAAAACAAGACAAGCATAAGATGAGAATAAAGCCACTCAGAAACGTACCCTCCAGTGCTCTGCCCTGCATTGTTGATTCCTGCCCCATTACCTGAACATTTCACTAGCTTTTCTGAAACCTTCCTGAACTGCAACTCTTCCAGTTACAGCAATAGGCATGTTAGAAACATAACTGACTGACTGCTGAGCTGGATGCGCTTGTCTAGGCGTAAATAGTGCAATTCCATCACTTTCCTAGGTGACTGGGTATAAACTTACGTGAGCTGGGTAAATACCTAAATAAAAACCCTGAGTCATAAGGATTGTTCCAGCTAGGAAGAGAAATCACTGTTTTCTGAAATGAAGTTTCTCTGGTGCAATCCCATTTAATTGCACAGAAAACACAAAGCCCCCTTTTTCTTCACACAGCAAGAATTGCAGAAGAGGCATGGCCTCTGTTTACAGCTCTTCTATTTTCCATTAAACACTTAGTATAAAAGCTCTTTTTCCCTTTTCTCTTAGCTTTTCTCGGAGGCACATTCCTGGCCCTTGTTATGTCTGTGTTGTTGGCTTTTTCCCTGCCACCATCTGTCTCTTCCTTTGATCTTTTTGTCTCTCTCTCATAGACACCCAACTGATCACAAAACAATGGCCAGTAAAACCCCTCCACCCATGTGTCCTGCAGGTGCCCTTGTTTTGGACAGTGACGTGTTGGTGGTTAGAAGAAAAGCTATGGTAGTTTCAGCTATCTAGTCCCATAATGAACTGAACTGTTTCTTACAACTGAGGGTTATAAGGACAATGTTCACTCTGATTTAAAGAAATTTTACCCTAAGTGCTAATGAAACTGTTGATGAGAAGTCAGACTGTTTCTCAGCAGCACTGAGAAACATTGAAAGCATAGCACTTGAGGCTGTATGAGAGAACAAAGGTCCTTTCATCTTCTTCTGGATAGAGTTTCTGTACTTCATCTCATTATAAACTTGATGCTCTTCCTCAAAGCTGTTGTGACTTAGAAGTTTGAAGAAATGTGCTTCATGCATTTAAGCATAACCATACTTTTTCCTTCATTGCAAACTTGTATGTAATTGCCTAAGTATGAGTTATCTGAGAAAATAATATTTGGGTCTAAGATATTGCTTCTTATCAACATCGCTTCTTTTAGGTGGCTCCTGAAGTTTAGATAGTGAATCACAGAATCCTGGAAGTACTGGCTAGAACTCCTTCTGGAGTTCTCCAGTCCAACCTCATACTTGCAGCAGGACTATTGCTGAAATTCATAGAATCATAGAATGTTAGGGGTTGGAAGGGACCTCTGGAGATCATCAAGTCCAACCCTCCTGCCAAGCAGGACCATAGCATCTAGGGCAGATTACACAGGAAAGCATCCAGACAGGTCTTGAAAGTCTCCAGAGAAGAAGACTCTACAACCTCTCTGGTCAGCCCATTCCAGTGCTCTGTAAGCCTCACAGGAAAGAAGTTCCTCCTCATGTTGAGGTGGAACTTCCTGTGCTTTAGCTNTAATCATCCTTGTAGCCCTCTGTTGGACTCTCTCAAGTAGATCTCTGTCCCTCTTGAACTGGGGAGCCCAGAACTGAACACAGTACTCCAGGTGAGGTCTCACTAGGGCAGAGTAGAGGGGGAGGAGGACCTCCCTCGATCTGCTGGACACACTCTTCTTGATGCACCCCAGGATACCATTGGCTTTCTTGGCCACAAGGGCACATTGCTGTCCCATGGATAACTTGCTGTCCACCAGGACTCCAAGGTCCTTCTCCACGGAGCTGCTCTCTAGCAGATTGCCTCCAAATCTGTACTGGTGCATTTTGTTACTGCTTCCCAGGTGCAGGACTCTGCACTTTTTCTTGTTGAACCTCATTAGGTTCCTCTTTGCCCAGCTCTCCAGTCTGTCCAAATCCTGCTGAATGGCCGCACAGCCTTCAGGTGTATCAGCCAAACCTCCCAGCTTGGAGATAAAGCAGGTCAGCCACAGATTTGTCTACCAAGCCTTGAAAAATGTAGAGTAGAGAATCCTCAGCCTCTCTGGGCACTGGGCAGCCTTTTCCAGTACTGCACTGCTCTCCTCCCAGTGAAGCTTCTCCTTAGTTCCTGCCTTGCACAGCAGGCATGTCTCCTCTGTGACTACCCCACCTCCCCAGATACCCTTGCATAATAGGTACTATGCTCTGCAAATGGAACCAAACAATGATGAGGACAATATTTCATCCAGCTTGAAGGTGTTGCCAAGATTAAGTACATCTATGCCTTGCAGCAAAATCACTTCCACAAAGAAGAAAAGATGGGTCATTGTTGTAGGAGACCCTCTCCTGAGAGGAACAGAAGGCCCAATTTGCAGACCTAGTATCTACTGCCTTACTTGGGCCCAGGCTAAAGGCATGAAATGAAAGCTTCCTACTCCGATATAGCCACAGATAAGTTACTATCCATTACTGATTTTCTAGGTAGGCAACAATGAAGTTGCAATAAGAAGTGTGAGGGCAATCAAGAGAGACTTCAGGGCCTTGGGATGACTGGTTAAGGGATCAGGAGCACAAGTAATGTTCTCCTCTATCCTTCCAGTTGCTGGCAATGATGAGGGAAGAAACAGGAAGAGCCAGTAGAACAAGACTTGGCTCTGAACCACAAGTCACCTGCAGAATTTTGGGTTTCAACTTACCAGACTTCTGTTGGAAATACAATACAGTGGAGAGGAAACAGTCCAGGAGGTTCCTGGTGTGCATGGAAAATAACTTCCTGACAGAGTTGGTGAGTGAGCCAGCTAGGGAGGTGCCACACTGGACCTGTTGTTTGTGAAGAGAGAAGAACTTGTAGATATTGTGATGGTTGGAGGCTGTCTTGGGCATAGTGATCACGAAATTATAGAGTTTTCAATTCTTGGAGAATTAAGGGGATCAGTGGAACTGCTACCTTGGTCTTCTGAAGGGCAGACTTTTTTGGCCTGTTTAGGAGACTGGTTGACAGAGTCCCTTGGGAAGCAGTCCTGAAGGGCAAAGGAGTCCAGGAAGGCTGGACATTCCTCAAGAAGGAGACCTTGAGGGCACAGAAGCAGTCTGTCTCCATGTACTAAAAGATAAGGTGGTGAGGAGTAAGACTGGCCTGGATGAACAGAGAGCTTTGGCTGGAATTCAGGAAAAAAAAGTTTAAGACCTTTGGAAGAAGGGGCAGGCCACTCAGAAGGACTAAAAAGATGTCATGAGGTTGTGCAGGGAGAAACTTAAAAAGCACCAAAACCCAACTAGAACTTAGTCTGCCTGCTGCTGTGAAGGCAATAAAAAATATTTCTATAAATATATTAGCAACAAAAGGAAGACTAAGGAGAATCTCTATCCTTTAGTGGATGCAGGGAGAAATATAGAGACAAAGGATAAGGAAAAGGCTGAGGTACTGAATGCCTTCTTTGCTTCAGTCTTTAGTGGTAAGACCTGTCGTTCTCTGGTTACCCAGCCCCCCAAGCTGGAAGACAGAGACGAGGAGCAGAATGAAGCCCCATAATCCAAGAGGAAATGGTCAGTGACATACTATACCACATAGACACACACAACTCTATGGGGCTGGATAGGATCCACTCAAGGGTACCAAGGGAGCTGCTGGAAGTGCTCACCAAGCCACTTTCAATCATACATCAGCAGTTCTGGCTAACCAGAGAGGTCCCAGTTGACTGGAGGTTAGCAAATGTGACACACTTCTACAAGAAGGGCCAGAAGAAGGATCCAGGGAACTACAGGCCTGTCAGTCTGACTTTGGTGTAGGGGAATGTTATGGACTAGATCATCCTCAGTGCCATCACATGGCACATACAGGACAACCAGGTGATCAGGCTCAGTCAGTGTGGGTTCATGAAAGGCAGCTCCTGCTTCACTAATCTGATCTCCTTCTACAAAAAGGTGGTGTGCTTAGTGGATGAGGGAAAGACTGTGGATGTGATCTCTCTAGACTTTAGTAAAGCCTTTGACACCCTTTCCCACAGCATTTTTCTGGAGAATCTGGCTGCTCATGGCTTGGATGGGTGCACTCTTCATTGGGTAAAAAAATGGCTGGATGGCTGAGCCCCATACAACAACCCCATGCAACTCTACAGGCCTGGGGAAGAGTGGCTGGAAAGCTTCCCAGTGGAAAAGGACCCTGGGGGTGCTGGCTGAAGGTGAGCCAGCAGGGTGCCTAGGTGGCCAAAAAGGCCAACAACGTCCTGGCTTGTATCGGAAACAGTGTGGCCAGCAGGATTTTGGAAGGCATCATTCCCCTGCACTTTGCACTGGTGAGGCCATACTTTGAATACTGTGTTCAGTTTTGGGCCCCTCAATACAAAAAAGATGTTGAGGTGCTGGAGCATCTTGTTCAGCCTTCTGCATTTTTCTCTCAAATTTTGCAGTATCCTTTTTGAACTGGGAGTCCCTGGTCTAGACACAGTATACCAAGAGCAGCCTGACTAGTGCTGAGTAGGGAGAAGCAGAATAATTTACCTCCACCTGTTTGCCATAGCCTTCCTCATGTAGCCCAGCACGTTTGCTTTGCACTGTTGGTGCATATTCCGCATGGTGTCCACAGCATGCCCAGGTTGTTTTCAGCAGGGCTGCTGCACATGCGCTTGGTTCACAGCCTGTGTAATTGTGAAGGACTGTCCTGACCCAGGTGCAAAACTTTTTCTTGAACTTGGTAGGGTTTCCTCATACCAGCGTTTCTCAATGTCCTTCTGGATTGAAACTCTAGTGTTCATAATCTTAAATTTAGTATTGTCGGGAAATTTGCTGTGGATGGATTCAGTCTCACCATCAAGGCTGCTGAAGAAGCCTCTGAACAATATCAGCCTCAGGGGGACTCTGCTTGTTCCCAGATGCCAACCAGCCACCATGCCACTGATCACTACCCCTTATGCCTGGCAGTTTGGCCAATTTCCAGCCCAGCTGACAGTCTAGTTGTCAACATCAGAAGTATACTCAATACTTGATTACCCTTTTCCTTGTTTGCTTGAATAACACTTTAATCACAACACTATCTGTATCCATTCCTGTTACAAATTAAGTAATGTGACTGTTGTGTACAGGTAATTCTTGTGAAGTCCCTTGCTGGGGCAAGCAGGGAGTGACCTGCACATGGCACTGTTTTGATTAACTTTTATGATATGGATACAAAATGGTCAGCTCGCTCTAGCAATGGTCTTAAGTGAAGACAAGTAGAGAATGAAAGGAAGTCTTGTCTAAAGCTCATTGCAGTCTTTTGTTGGAACATCCTCAAGTTTTGAAAGTTTTATGGAGTAAAAAATTAGCAAAATGTGGGATCCTTTCAAAGACATACAAAAAGCATTCTGTTACAGCACTAAGAAAAATGAATCTGAAAAGAAAGTCTGTATTCCATGTACAAAGAGCATATGGCAATCACCAAAATTAAGATTTCTTCACTTCCTCAAAAAGGAAAGCCGGTCTGTTAATAATCAGATTTTTCTTTGGACAAGCCTAGCATCCAAGACTTTCATCTGAGTAGATTTTGCTGATTCTTTCTTTCTATTCAAGTTTGAAAGTTTCAGCAGGCTTAGGTTTCTTATTTGGGACAAATGCAACTCTGGCACTCATTTGTTTATATAAGAATCTCATATTTGATTGGAAAAAGCAAAACAAAAGATAGAGATGATGAAGGTTTCAAAACATCTCTTTCAAATAAGAGGTTTAATCCCATGAAGATCTAATTCCTCATGTACAAATAGAGTGACAGTCTGAGGTGGGTCTGTACTCTAGTTCCCTTCTAAAAGCTCAATGCTTAGGGCTGTGCTGGGTATTGGGCTTTTAGGCCAAACTCAGGATATTTTAGGGCACAATTGTTTTTATTATTTTTCTGGATTAGCAAATTAAAGTTCTTTTGGAGTCCACATTTTTCAAAAGGAACATTGACAAATTGAAAGTTTTTTGGAAGAAAACTACAGTAATGATTCAAACTGGAAAATTTTTCTTATAATGAGAGACTGAAGAAAAACTTAACAGATCTCTATCTCAGTCTCAAAATACTTATATAAGGAAATCATTTTTTCAGAGAATAGACGACTCAAGATTTATAACAGCAGAAGGAGTTTTCAGCTCTGGAATCCAAACCCAGACAAAATTATTCTGGAAATATGGTGCATGTTTTTAATAGCTATGTATGATGAATCCTTATTACTGAGTGTTTAGAAGTCGAGAATGAATGTCTTTCCAACCATTGCACATCAGCAGCAGTGAGTAGGGCCAGGTGCAGGAATGTCTGGCAGAGATGTTGGCCTGAACCATGCAGTAAATTGAATTAGTAAGGTAGTTGCCAACAGCTTTTTCAGCCTGACTTTCCTGCGGCTGCCTTCTCTTGTCCTTCCTCTTGCTTCCCATCACCTCTGTTCTCTTCTTCCAGCTCCACCTGCTGCCTCTTGTCCTCCTTGCATTGCTTCCTTGCCAACACCATCCTTCACTTCTGCTCTAGCTTTTCCTTCTCATTTCCCATACTCCTAGTAGCCCCAGGACTGACTTGGGCAATGCTATTGACTTTTATTAGTTGGGGTGCTAGTCAATAATGCTCTTCAAGCTGAGGTGCAAGATGTCTGAACAGGCAGGCATACACCTTGCTGGCAGGAACAGGCAGCCCAGAGGATCGCAAACAATGTCTTCCCTGTCCATCTGAAGGCACAGAACAGTCCTAATGTCAGGACTTAAACTACATCAGCACTTCTTGTAGCTCTTTTATATCATCACTTTCAGACTGTGTATGAACTATGTGCAGAAAACAGATTTTTATTTGGTTCTGAGTTAGATACAAACAGAAAGATTATGGCCACATGTGGATTTGATAGTTAGATAACAATGGTATCTGTGGCTGCAGATGGAGAGAGGAGGTTTAGGATTATTGCTATTTTTTCCAACTGTCCATGGCCATTGAGAAAGCTCCAAAAAAATACCTTTCAGAACTCTGTTTGTGGAAAAGAGGAGGACTATCCAGACACAGAAACACAACATGTTCTGACAAATCTAGTGAAAAGTAAGGTTTTTTCCCTTCTATTTCAAACAATGGCATTGAAAACAAATGGATATGTGAAAAGAAACAGCTTTGATAAACCATGTTACAGAATCCAGGTCTTTCACCATATGGTGAGATCTGACACATCTTCAACATTTCCACTGTCTTTTTGGACAAAAATCAAGGTTAAAGACCTAGCAAAACAAATACATGACTGAAAATGTGTCTGTTATTAGCACAAGAGTACTTTTGGCAGGCATGTTTTTAGCATGCCTGTTCTAGCTTTTTACTGGCTCCCTGCTGCTGTAAACAAATTTGAAAGGGGAGGAAGATTTAGAAGCTAACTAATGAGCGTGAACACTACAGAAAGGAAATGAAGACAAATGGCTATTGACCCTGCTCTAGCTTATTAGGCAGCAATTATTTTTTCAACTGATAAAATAGCTTCATGGTATCAGATTCCTGTGGTGGAATTAGACAGTCAATACTGGAGGGCCCCTCTTTCCCAGTAACACCCAAAGGGCAAGGCTTTTCCAGCCATCCATGAGTCTTGTCTGGCTTTCTCCATCCTGGATTCCTCCATGGTGGCCTTAGGATCAGCCTTTCCCTTAACTGCCCATTTGGGTGATGTTAAAGGATGTTGGCACTTTTGTTGGCTCTGCTTGATTTTGAAATAGAGAAAGTGGAAGTCTGGGTCTCGGAGCCAAAACTCTATGAAAAGTGGATTTTCACCTCCAGAACAGCATTACGACTGATTTCCACAATATAATGGAGGAGGGCAATTATAACATTGTGTATGCTTTGTCTGGAGTTGATTCTCCAGCTGTTGAAACAGTATCTTTTTACTTCAAATTAAACCAAACTGCAGCCAGCATCAACATCAAGCTCCAAAAATGTAACAGTTCAAATCTTTTAGGCCAGATGCTGATCTCTGAAACACTGGTGTGAATGTAAAGAAATTCCAGTTTTATGCCTCTGAATGTGAGATCGGGGTGCTGATTTGGGGCCAGTGATCTGCTTTCACAGGTGTGACTTATTTTAAGGTACTGTCAAACTAGCTCCTTCTCAACACTCTAAAGCTGTTGAAGTTTAAAGATAAACACTACTGGTAAACAAAGAAACAAAAAGGTGAAGAAAAAAAGGTGCACACTTCATTTCTTACTCAGGTTAACTCTTGTTAAGGAAAAAACATTTCCAGGACATTTCCTTTTTATCAATCACAGCAAAATTCAAACTAAGCTGGCAGAATACTATTTAAAAATGCTGTTTCTTAGACAGAAAAAGATTCACACAGGCTTTATAGTGGAAACTTAAAGATCTGTGTTTTATTCACTCTCCTTTTTTTTTGCCATTGTGTGTAAATCTTCAGTTTTTATTAAAAACAACTGATATAAAGATTGTTCCATAGCATTCCCTGTTATCTTAGCCTGGCCTCACTATGAGAAATCCTTGGGGCACTTGGTGAGGACTGCTGTTTTGGTGGTTTTTTTTTTCAATGCCAGACACTCAGCAATTGAGGGGAGGGAAACTAAGTGAAAATAAAATCCCTCAAACGGAAAAAAGTGCGTATGTGGATGGGAAGGATGGGGGCCACCTCTGCTATACCTGAAGGGAATTTTCCAACAATTTCCACACACCATGCACAATTCATCCCTGGACTGAGACCAAACATGGAAAGGATCATTCCCCAAAGCAGAATTTGGGAGACTTTAAAATAATATGTAAAACCAGAGAGTGATAGTGGAAATCTGCCCATAAGCAGAACCCTTGCAGCCTATGTTAAGTGAAATATTGCCTTAAGGAAGTATTTTTTCAGTACGCAATAACATTTAAAGTGAAGTATCCAGGTAGTGTTGTACCTCCCTCACGCCCACTGTGTTTGTACCCGGCCTGGAGCCTCTGCAGTTGTGGGCTTGGCATGTTTGCAGGCAGAGCCATGCCAACCCAGCTGTGATTTCCAGGCATGTCCTGGCTGCCAGAACTGTCCTGGGGAGACGTGTCTGAAGCATGATACAGCACCATAAAAAAATAGTGTGTTACAGCCTTGGATTGCATTCACCCCCTAAACCAGAGTCTCACTCCTTTCGTGCTGTCCAATGTCATGCTTGGGTGTTGCATGTGGGGATGGTGGTGATCCTAGTGATCATCACCTTCTGCAACAGGCAATCAGACCTTCCCTGCCAGTTTACCCTGGCATGGTGAAAAGAGCCTAAATCCCATGCACAAAACAGTGCTGGGGCAAGAAATGTAAAAGTACATTCAACTATCCCACATGTTAAAATAAATGGATCCATCTGAGTTGTGGGGGGAAAAAAGAAAAAATATCTTTCTATGTTCCTTATAGAAGAAAATCCTCCAGTTTTCCTACTAGGATGAGGTTCTCATCAGTATAGTCTACATAATACAATTAAATACAGTTATGTATTTATACACCAACTTTTCCATTTTCTGTCATTTCAGTAAAAACAAGCAAACAATGGGATCACTTAAGCCTTTAGTATTTGTATTTTAGCAACTCTTCCAAACAAGCTCTGGCATGTTGCAAGACAGCTTCACGTTTTCCCTCAATGATTTGCTGTACTTCTTAAATGGTGAGATTCTTATCTATTTCATAACATGAAAAAAAAGAGGAAGTCATCCTCCCTCCTCATTCCTTTCCACTCCAAAATCTTTTCTTATCTTTTAGTTTAGCAACATGATATGAAGTACATGAGACTTGAATCCACAAGCATGGTCTCAGCGGTAATTATGCTTTGCAGGTTTGTGTGTATGAATAGCAACACTAAAACCAAACTGATTTATAGGCCAAAACCCCTTAAGCAACAGGATAAAGATGGTGGTCATAAAAGAGTCCAGGATAATACGGTATTAGAAATTCAGACTGAAGTGTCCTTCCATGTGCATAAAAAAATTTACATGTTAAAAATGACCCACTAACTCATAAATCATCTATTTTATTACTCTTCTGGTAGTGTCATACATAGATACCTTGGCTAACCTCTTTCTTATTTTGTAGAGGTGCACATGCCAAGAAGACCTGGCCAAGAGTAAATTCTGCAGAGCAAGTCACCCTCATTCACAGGGAGTACCCTGCCAGCTAGTGATCCAAATGATTAATGTGTGAATGTGAATTACTCTGCCCAGGGCTAGTGCTTCTTTTACAATATTCTTTTGCAAATGCTCAGCTGTTGCATATTTTCATGTAGGATCCCTCTTGCCTGGGATAAACAAATACAACAACAAGCTCCAGAAGAAATAGGAAACCCAGATCGAAGAATGAGACCACACATAAAATAAACTCTAAGTAACACGTCAAGGTCGTATTTCTTCTTCAGATGTTTATTATTTATTTATATTGTAGCAGTGCTTTAGAACCAAGGCTGCTTTGTGTGAACCATTTTGCAGGCTTAATAAAAAGCTCAAGCACCAAGGGCAGGCCTGTCTGCCTCTACATTTACATTTGCTGGCTTTATATCACTCATTTGACTTTGGAATATCAAAGCTTTAGAGGAAATCTCATCCACCTCCTTTCCTTTCAGACCTGAAATCCCAAGAGCTCCAATTCAAATCTTCTCCTGTATATTTATTGCTTACTAAATGAGATACAGGAAAGGATTATAACTCACGCTGCAAAATTCTACTTTCAAAAGCTAGGAAATGCCAAATTAAATATGTAATAGCAATTCAGTCCTCTTAGGTATTATATACATGATAATACAGGACATAATTTTGCCTTTTCCCTGGCAACCTTGCCTCATTCAGTCCTGGCAAATGAATCAATGAGCCACGGCTCAATATTATTTTTTATTCAGATGGCAGAATGTATATTATCTGCCTCTGCTGCATGCTAGTCAAAGTCCTAGGTGAACACTGAACATTTAGTTTCTTAGTTTTCTGTGGTGCTCTTTGTTGGTGTATTTGAGGGCTTCATGAATATTTCGAAGTTTTCCTTCAGCAAATCCCTGTGGGTGATTCTGTTTTTACATTGCAGGTGAAAAACAATGCAGGGGCTGAAACAGTTCTCTTGCCAGATGGTGTCATGGATGGTTGCTTACTTCAGAGAAATAGAAGCACTGGGTAAACCAAGATAAATTTCCAGGATCTGGAGGCAAGTGTGCCCTCAGAGCACAATCTTCTTGCAGTTCTCTGAAGATTCTTCACCAGTCTGCTCGAATCCCAGGTCTTGACTATCCCACATTTCTCTCTGTAGTTCCCAGTCTTCCTTCCTGAGGCATTTCACCACAGTACAAGTACCTTCAGTTTTTAAGTTTTCCTTTCTTAGCTCACAGCCCAAGTGACAAATCACCCTCCTTATCACGAAATCTATCCCTTTCCCATTGTCGTTGGTGTGCTTGACATCTGCAGGAAAAAATTACAACTGGGATTTTGGCAGGAGGGCTCCAGTGCCTCAAGGGCTAGACCAGATTTCCTGTAATGTTTTTAAAAACAAGGTCCAGGACTGAAAGTGCATTTCGTTGAGATCCAGCTAATGGTTCAGGGTAGGAATGGCCTTCTTGCAGATATTCTTTCCTCCTTATAAAATTCCCACCATTTCTGAGAGACGTCTGAAAGAAAACTGCCAAGGGATCTTTTTTACTCTTCGCTGTTGTAAAAAAAAGGAAAAAAAAAAAAATCCTTGCCCTAAACTGCTTTACACAATTTGCAGTGCCTATTCCAAGTTCTGGGGAAAAAAAAAGACAGCTTCCTAAATTATTACATTATTATAATCATCTGTGCTTGAGAGTGTTTTAGGTATTTGGTGATCTGTGGGTGCAGCTATAAGATTCACTTATTTGCCAGTGTCAGGTAGGATATGTGATAGAGGAACAACAGTGCAAAGTCTGTCAGGAGGAGTCTTCAATGTCTCCTGGGCATGCTGTACCTCTAGTTACAGTTCAGCTCTAAAATGTTTTTGGTTTTGTTTTTTTATCTAGAAAAGACCTTGATGCAATCAAGTTGCAGCTGAAAATAACCCTGCGTTGGAGCTTCATTTGCACCAAGACGTTCAGTGCTACCTGTATCTTCTGCAGGATAGTCTGCCTCAACAATGCTTTGTAACACATGTAAGAGAGCATATATCAAATGAACCTTGTAGGAAACCAAAATTTTGCTGTGGAGTACCTCAGCTCTTCATGCAAGTATTTGTTAAAGGAGCATGAAGAACAAGTGGTGCCTGAAGCAAAAGTGAGAGGATGAACCAACAGTGAGCTCTGGTTGCATTTGCCCCTAGGTGGTCTCTTTTGAATCTCAATGCCTGCTGGGTGCTGCTGAGCACCTTGGTGGCTTGACTCTGGGCGGTATCATGGGCTGGCCTTTTTTTTACAAGAGGTCACTTTGTGTCCATAGGTGTTCAACCCATAGGCTCTGAGTCCACTCAATGCAATCACAAAACATTTGAGAACTATCCCTGAAGCCTCAGCTCTGCTCGATAGGGTTTTGTTGCTGTAGTAAGAGTGCATTTTCAGAGAGAGGTGGCTGACCCAAGAAGTTTAGCACGTGAGTTAATGCAATTGTGAGATTGCCTTTGATTACAACTGCTAAAGGTGAAAGTAATATGACTCGAACTTGTTGGATTCACTAATATTTCTTGGATTCAGTTATATTTGCTGTGCTAAAAACTTTTTAAACCATTACAATTGTGTTATGAACAGCCAAGAGGCCACAAGTCCCTTGGCTCCTGAGTGCTCCTCCTTCCTAGACCAACGNCCCCCCCCCCCCCCCCCCCCCCCCCCCCCCCAGGAAAAAATTCTGAGTTGTTTCAGAGCAATCGGGTTTTCAAACCCTATGACTGGCTTCTCTTGTCTGGATGGCTAGACTTCAACTTTCTTTTTCCACCCAGGGGCAGAATTTTCTGCCTCGGGGTGACCGGCCATCCTGGTGGCAGGTAGCTCCTCCAGCCTCGCAGCTCCGCGGCTGGCAGCCCGCTCCGAGCCGCCGGGCTTGTGACAGCAGAGGGCAGCAAGAGACAGAGGAGATCGCTTCATTAACTGGGTCAAGTTCCACTTTCTGCTTTTTGCTCTTCGGATACGACGACTGCCAAGAACTGCTCCGGCGGCCGCCAGGCTCCGGGCAGCGGTGCCGGCTCAGGGCTCGGGTGCTGCAGCAGCAGCTCCTGTGGTCCCCGGCGGGGCAAGGATGCCCTTCGCAAGGCCAGAGCAGGCAGGAAGATGGCCTAGCACAGGCGTGCCTCACCAAGTGCGTTAGAAAGGGAATCATGCTGATTTTGGAGACTTTGCCCAGTTGCAAAAGCGCCATATGGCATTTTATCCTGCTCATGTTGAAAAGCTATAAAAATCCGGAGTTGGCTATGGTTAGCCTTCACCAGTGCAGCAAAATGTATCACTTACTTTAACTATGAATAAATAATTTCTTATATAATGATGGGAGCTGCTGGGTTGCATTCCTTTTCTCCTCTACTCTGCAAATCTCTATATGTTTGGAAAGTGTTTTGTACTGAAGGACAAAGGAAAAGGGTCACTGCTGCTATGTGATTCTTTAAAAATGGTGTTTTTTTCCTCTACCGACTCATTGAAATGGAGCTTCTCTCCTTACTTAGCTAGTGGTTAGATAAACAAAACCTGATGTAATGCAACTTTCCCTTCACTCTCCTGTTAGTATGTACCCTAAACAGGTTATGTTGATGCAGGGTGGAAACCCAGCTGCTGATGTCCTCTCAGGTGACAACACTAATAAAACTGACAGCCTCCTTTCCTGGAGGTGAGAACAGCTGCCCACAAATGTAGGAACTGAAACTGCCATCACAGTCAGTTTTCATGCCTACCTGTAAAGCACCATGCTGCTGACATGTAAACAATAATGTAAATGACTTTAGGCAGGTACAAATTAGCTCTGTGGTGTGGCATGAGCAATTGCAGTGGTGTGGTTCCTCTGCCTGCTTACACTTGCAACAGCAGCAATGTCCAGATTTCTTAGACCAATAGAATAATTGTGGAGATTCCCTCCTATTAATGGAGAGAGTACTTGGGCTTGTGATTTTCTAAAAGTCTGTTTCTTCAGTGTAGGGACAGGGATACTTAAAGAAACATGGCAAGTAGTTCAGATGGATTTCAGAACTGTGCATAGAGAGTGATAGAAGAGGAGATAGAACATGAAAAGAAGTCTGAAGAAACCTTCACTTTTAATAAAAACATATTTCAGAAAAAGAAGCACTTTTGATCTGTCATGGTTTTAATTTCTTTTTAATATTGTAACCTGAGACAGAGCACTGTCATGTCAGCATGTAGCAGAGTGAAGCTAGCTGGTCTGGTTTCACTGAAACTCAAGTTAGTCCTGGCTCAGATTCTTATTAATCAGTTACATTGTTCCTTATAAGTAATCACAAGCATGATACAGTAGATGACTTAATTTTTACAGCTGCCATCAAGCAACGTGCCCCTCCACCGAGCATGAGGCCAAACCCTGGTATTTCTTCCTACTGTCAGTGACTGGCAAAGTGATAAGATAGTACTCAGCATGACAGAGCGCATTTTGTTGGCATGCAGCAGATAAGACAGACATCCAGTTTCATCCAGTGAAACTCTCCCTATGTTCTTATGTAATGTGTTCCTAATGTTAATTTATTTTTTTGTTTAATCATCTTCATTTTGGATCACTTCACATTAATTCACATTAATTCCAGATTTCAATGTTAAATGAAATTATTTGATTAATGATATTAAATTAATTGTATTCAGTGTTGCTGCAACCCAAGAGCTGTAATATATAGAAAAGGGCCAGTTTATATCTAAAAGGCCCTCTAATCATTCTTTTTTCAACTCAGTAGGAGCAGGATTTGGGCCTAAAATCCAGGGCAGGCTCTATGTTGAAGTCAAAGCAACCACAGTCTTTTCATAACCTCAGATGAACACATCTTAACTTCAAGAGGCAAAGGTCATGAAACACTGGGTGGCAAACCCCTCTATTTAATTTACATCTAAATTCAGTACAGAGTGCTTCTGGCCAGAGAAGTGCCTTCCCAACCTAATGGAGCTGCCATGCCACTGAGGAGACAGCCATGTAGAGCAGCCTATTATCCCTCTCTAGGGGCTCTTCTTAGAAATTTTTACGTAATGGTCTGCTAACAAATGCCATGTACGCTCATGTGTTTTTTGAGTTCAGTATTGCTCTCAGCTGAGAACTTTTCCAGTGGGTTTTAGAAACCCTCCATCTTCCAAGGGGGAAAAAACCCAACTGCAGTGTTTATTGACCAAAACCCCACATCATGGAAGCAAGTTCCACTTTACATTATCCATTTTAGTTGTGATTTTCCAAAGGTCTCTAGGATCTAAAATAAATAGTGGAAATGAAATGTAATGAAAGTAATGTAAAGTAATGTAATGAAGTTTTATTCCTTCATCTTAGACAGTAGAAAGTGAATGCTTCTCATAAATATGGAAATAAATTTGTGGATTACCTGCTGAACAAAACAGATGTATAGAGTCTGAGGATGAAAATTCTACATTTCATCCCAGTCCTGCTACTGAACAGAAATCCGGCTCTAGATTAGTTTTCACAAAATTTAACCCATTCTGATATTTTGTAGAAATCTGTGAAAAATACTGCAGGATGTACTTTGCCAAACTGCGTTATTTATCTGTTGATATTTTCCTTAATTTTGTTCATCCCAGTTTCCTCCCTGGAGTATTGCTGCATAGTAAAAGCCCCTACATGGGTGTTAGCGAGCTGGAAGAAGTGCAGTGTACCCTTGCCTTTAGGCATAACACTGTAACATCATCCCATACAATTAACTGCTTACAAAATGTTTCTTTCTCTCACTGTGCATGGCACATAATATGGATTACTTGCTGAAATTTGTCTTCTCACCTGGGGCAGTAATCTGCTGCTTGGTAAATTTCCAGAACACATCACCCAGGTGTCAAGATAGTCTTATACCCCTTAGCATGAAAAATCCTTTTTCCCACCTGGGATTTCACAGTGATTGATTTCCTACAAAGCAACTCACTCCAAAGTGAATAAAGGATTGGACACAACTCCTTCCTGCTTCAGGAACTGGGGGCATTTGAACAGCCAAATCCTTGTGCTAAGCTAAGTTAGCTTAGCTTTTGTGCTAACCCCAAAAGTGTTGGCTGAGACCAGTGAGCATGGCACCGTGGAGGTGCAACCATCAGTTCTAGTTTTAATCCTTCACTCACCCTCACACTACGTAGGCTTGACCAAATCATATGGGACAAGTTTTTAAGTACTCTCCCATTTTAACATTTCCTCTAATTGACATTTACTGATTAACCCCTTTCTTCTTTCCTCCTAACTCCCTGTGCAGGGCTGTTTTCAGAAGTGGCCAGTGAATCTTGTAGGTGCTGATCAACAGCTCTGAAAACCAGGTCATAATTCACAGTTCATCTCCCCCTTCTAAGCAAGGCTGAAAGCCTCTTTCCTTATGCTAGCCTCACTGGCCCAATCAGTGTTTTTCTTCCAAAACTATAATCTGTCTCCTAGCAAGTTCCATTGATTTCTATAACAAAATAATTGGGTTTCTTTTCTGCAATCTGTTAACATCATGAGAACAGAAATTTCCAAACATTTATCAGAGAAGCACATTCTCCTTACAACTATTTACCTAAGAAAAATGAATTCACTCTCCTAGATTTATTTTGTTAATGGTGCCTAGCTACAGAGCGGTTGGATACACTGGAAATTAACCTAAATAGAACTGTCTTGGAGAATTCATTTGGAAAATAACTGAAACCTACTAAAAAGCTTTTGAAATGAAGATGCAGCTTTGTCATCTCAGATGCTTCTTAATGGGCTCTATTTCAAGTATGAAGCATTTTGCATCTGGGCTAACACCTTCATTCTACATTTTAGTCTGATTTTGTTTAAAAGCAAACAGAAAGTGCTTGAATAAAACTTTACAGTGGAACACAACATCCCCCCCCCAACATCCTTATCTCTAAGTTGGAGAATTATGGGTTCAATGGGTGGACTGTTCAGTGGATAAAGAACTGGCTGGATGGTCGCATCCAGAGAGTGATGGTCAGTGGCTCAATGTCCAGATGGAGGAAGGTGACAAGTGGTGTCCCCGAGGGGTCTGTGCTGGGACCAGTGTTGTTTAACATCTTCATTAATGATATCGACAGTGGCATTGAGGGCACCCTCAGCAAGTTTGCAGATGATACCAAGCTGAGGGGTGCAGTTGATATGCCTGAGGGATGGGATGCCATCCACAGGGACCTGGACAGGCTGGAAAGGTGGGCCCAGATGAACCTTATGAGGTTCAACAAGGCCAAGTGCAGGGTCCTGCACCTGGGCTGGGGCAACCAGCATTATCAGTATAGGCTGGGAGAGGACATACTGGAGAGCAGCCCTGTGGAAAGGGACTTGGGAGTGCTGGTGGATGAAAAACTGGATATGAGNGAAAGATGTGGATGTATTGGAGCATGTCCAGAGGAGGGCCACCAAAATGATCAGGGGAAAGGAGCATCTCTCCTATGAAGACAGGCTGAGAGAGTTGGGGTTTTTCAGCCTGGAGAGGAGAAGGCTCTGGGGGGACCTTATGCTGACCTTCTAGTACCTGAAGGGGGCCTACAGGAAGGCAGGGGAAGGTCTATTCACAAGGGTTTGTAGTGATAGGACAAGGAGTAAGGGTTTTAAGCTAGGAAAAGATAGATTTAGGTTGGATATTAGAAAAAAGGTCTTTAGCATGAGGGTCATAGAGCACTGGAATGGGCTGCCCAGAGAGATGGTGGAGGCCCCATCCCTGGAGTCATTCAAGGTCAGGCATGATGAGGCTCTGAGCAACCTGACCTAGGTAGATGTCCCTACTTGTGTAGGGAGGTTGGACTAGATGACCTCTGGAGGACTCTTCCAGCCTGAAACATTCTATGATTCTGTGAATTGTTCAATTATTTAAAGCATTTATTTATTTTAGCAGGTAAAGGGAATTTGAAGCCTAAGAACATAGAAGCAGATGGCAAGGGAGGGGCAACTAGTATGACAGTGTGGCATATGGGACAGGCATGTAATACTTGAAATGCATTCCTAGAATCTCAGTATTATAAAACTTGACATTATTTTTCAACCCAGGTTCCCAACAGATATTGACTCCCATAACATGTTTGGCTTGGGATCTAGACACCTTCACTGATGCAGAATCTACAAACTGAGCATGAGACAGATCAAATAGGTAAATATTTCTTTACCCAGAAAATTTCCTCATTTTTAACCCATGTTGGAAACTCACCTGGGTTGCTGTGTTTGGGGTTTGAACTCTGGACCTACTCTTTGCAATGACACCTTTCTTTGTCCCAGCAGACACCAATAGGGGCTTTTTCTTGGACCTTTCCAGCATCCTCACTGGTCATTCCTGTGTGCTCACTTTCACGTACACACTTCTTTATTATTTATAGCTTTTGTGACACAAGCATTTCTAAAGCAGGTTTTTATTTCAACAGCCTGAGTAAGGATCTAGACAAAATGGTAGGTTACCTGCATGTCCAACCCCACTTTTCACAAAACATAAGGTGGCTCTTTGGATTAAAGCTGTCCCACTTACCCATAGAAATCAGCTTCAGTAAAGGCTCTGCCTGTGTGATCTGGCAACTAGTCACTATCTTAGAGGGCACAATTTTTTTCCTTTCTATCCTCCCTCTGTCTCTGCCATGGGAACAGGAAATTACCAGAGTTTCCGTGAGTCTCTGTTACTGACTTAGTACCAGGTTGCGTAATTTTTTCTTGGCATTTCTTGGGTATTATAGAACAGCCTGGAGCTATTTCACAATCAGCGTCATCTAAAAAAACCTCACTGTAGAAATACATTGACATTCACAAATCAATCACAACTAGCCCTTAATCCTAAAGCTCTCTATCAGCGTTTTTGCCAGATGACATGCAGCATCTGTTTGCATCTGGTGTGTCTTTGCTGCCTTCATTCTCTGGTATTTCTGACTCTTTTCATGGACACCTGAAACTCTTCAGAAGAGGAGCCATGAGTTTTCCTTGAGCAGCTCATGTCTGCATTATGATTTTTGGGGAATGCTAACACATGCCTGGTTTTGGTAAACTCTATTGTTTCAGCTGCTTAGTTTTGAAGTGGAATTTCATGGCTTCTAGAAATTCCTGGAGTTATTATAATTGTAGAAGCAGTCCCCCCTATAATGAGACCTCTTCCCGCATTTTCAAATCCTATCTAGTCTTATATGAGCAGATTTGAATCAAGGGGCCAAGTACTGAAGGTTACAGGCATTGGTTTGTATATTTTACAGTCGTCATTGCAGTATTCAGGAAGTAGATTTTGGATACCCCCCTGCCACTGGATTGTTTAATCACTGCAGTGTGCCCTAAATTCCACTGATGCAAAATGAGACTGCAAAGTTTGCCATCTACTGCTCTGTCAGCATCTTGAAGAAGCCAGAAACAAGAAAGAGAAAACTACTAGGAAAAGGTACTTTTTCCTGCTTTAAAATGTATACAATTCACATTGCATGTTGCAATAGAAAGAGATTTTTGGTGAATGTTTCAAAAAATCTAATTATTAAGTATGAAATATTGAAATCAATTTTTCTTCCCTGCCTCTCAAAACACACATTGCATTTTTCTTTATTCTACCAAAAGACCGCAGAGCTGGGGATCAGAGTGCTCTTCAGAATGCAGGACTGTTGTTTTGAGAAATAAAACACTGGGGCAATTCACAAGGCATTTAAGTGAAGCTCTTTGGCTCCCACATGGCATTCCAGTGCAGGCAGTGAGCTGTGGGGAGCATACCAGGTAATTCATACCAAAAAGAATTCAAAAGGAAGGCAGAAAAACTATTTTTCTGAAGAGAGAAGTTTTAATCCTAAAATAAAAGAAGAAAACTATGCAAACAGGATTTGCCTGTAAGAAAATCACATGCCTTGGGTGTGCTACGGGGTTTGTCCCATGGCCCATCTGTGTTACAAGGCGGCGTAATGCCCAGATTATGGCATGCATTCATAGGCCTTTTCAAATACTCAAATGTTCTCGATGCTGTAACAATGAGACAAATGCACAGACATACCTCTCACACTGTTCCGTGTCATTTAGGTGAAGCTAATCCTTTTACAGTCAAGATTGCAAATAGCTTCCAACCAAAAGCCTAATTTAGGTATCAACATTTCATTCCGTGTTTGTAGAGAGCCTGGTGCAATGAGATCCTATTCCATGACTGGGCTTCTTTAGCAAAACTGCGATATGATTAACAGATATTTTCTTTTGTGCCAAGAGTGGTATGGGGCCAAAGGAAAATGGCAGAATACAAGAAAATTGCCTATGGAGAAAGAAGAGGAATCCAGAGTGCACCTCCTCTTTGTGTTTTGGTGATTAGAATGCTACTGATGTCAGTGGTTTTTAATTAAGCAGTTAGTGGTTGATATAAAAATGTACTGAGAGAGGGAATTAATTATTTTTAAATTCTAGATGGTTTTGCTGCAAAAAGATTTCTCTTACATGCCTCTGTAGTTATATATTTTTGAATGCATGAAGGAAAGTTCTCCCTTCAGATCTAAACGTTACAAGCTTGGCACTTGTGCTGATAAAGCACATCACATCTGCAGGTAGTTCTCTTGCTCTGAGTAGATCCCCTTCTGGGCATGGAGATATATTGCATTGGACCATGTGAAAATATCTATAGATAGTAAGTAGTGCTCCAGATGTACTACAACTGTCTTAATCTGTCCTTTCCACATCCAGTCTCCTCTATGCTGAAAATCTGGAAGTATGTATTCATTTATTTGCTTTACATCCTGGGTATGCACATGGCTGACATTATTGTCCTTATAGTTTTAAATTGTCAATCACATTTTGCCTTGACTGTATCAACTCATTTGTGCTCCAGAAGCTTATTCCATAGAGACTAAGGTGAAGAAGAAAAAGTAGTTCAAGAGTTTATACCTCTTTTATATAAGGAACTTTGAAATTTTCACTTATTTGTTTTCTTATTAGTCCAAAGACTTTAAACTTAAGCTTTTCAAACCTTAAAGATTAAATTGTATGCCCTAGGATGAAAACAGGTGAGATCTCTGATCCTTGTCAGTCTACGCTGAAGAAGATTCCTTTCTGATCCGAAATCTACCACAACTGCACTCTGAGCAGATAAGTAAGACAGGCAGGGTTTATCTGCCAGTGCTGCTTTACTGCATCCCTTGGAGTAAGGGAAGGAAGTCTGACACACTGAGCCATATTCATGGCGTTTTCAGTACATGTGGTACCAAGCCCAATGTGGTGGGATCCTGGTCAACGTCTGGGCTACCTTAACATGTGGCTCAGTCATAGTGCACCACAAAACCACCTTCCTGAGCCCCACGGGAGGCCAGCAGAGGACCTGAACCTTGCGCTCTGATTTTGACCACTGTTTTAGTATAGCACTGGAAATGCCAGGACCAGGGTGAGTATGTCCAAGCTGGGCAAAGGGGGGGAGTCTGTAACAGAGAGAGTCCTGGCCATGTGGAGGAGAGGCTGAGGGTGAACATGCTGGCCCTCCAGCCTTCACCTCCATACACTGGTGTTTCTACTCAGATCAGATTACCCTCCTCCTCTGGAGCAGTGTCTGATCTCATGTTGAACCCTGCTAGAGGGAGATCCCAACAGATGTGCCCTTGACAATCAGGGACAAGCAGAGGGCTGGCCAGTATCTCATGATTGGAGCTGTAGGACACCAGATTCCTCCATACCAGCATCCAGGGGCCTAGCTGAATTCCCTGGAGCATCTCAAAATGCCGCTTGTTACCTGTGTTTGGGGATCTGATTTCTACACTTGGTATTAAGTAAGTTCCCTATTCCCCTTACAGGCTGTTTCAAAGTATAAATAGTCTCATATATCTAAGCACAACTCTCAAGCCTTAAGTCTTTTCCAGCATGAGTAAACTTGTACTCTCTTTCTCCCCAGACTATCATAAATCTTTTATATGGTGTGTCATGTGTCTTTGAGAAGCTGGATAAGTTCAAAACATTTTTGTGAACCTTCTTGTGTTCCCTCTTGGATTCCCACATCCATCTCAATATAGAAGCACAGGAAAAGAATTAATTTCTCCATAGCAGCCTTGCTGAGGCTGTGCACAGGAGCAGGTTCCCTTTGCAGGGAGTTAAGCCTTTAGTAGTAGTATTGATGGTTACTTTCAACAATACATGTCTTGGCTGTTATCACAAGTCTGAGTCTCCCAGTCCATGGCTATCACCTGAGTTGCCAAGTCTTAGGTGTAGGCTGGATGGTGACCATCTGACCTTACAATTCAGACCATTCCGCCTCTGCAGGCTGCTATTCTACCATTTTTATTTTGATCTACAGTGAATGCCACTAGCAAATATTTCATGTTTCTAAATGATTGACAAACTGTTAATGTTGCTCAAGCACTGGTCCCTATGGACCAGACTGGAACTGCCACAGTGACAGATACATCTCATTAAGACATGACGTGATTCATCAATGACACAGTTTTTAGTTATTCAGTATGTATTCTGGTATTTCTGCATAAAATCCTTTAAAACAAAATATCACCTGATCCTAAATCAAATACCTTGCAGAAATCCAGATAGACTATATCAATACACATGACCTTGTTGTATTGGTTTAGTAAGAGGGTGGCCGAGCCACGTGGCTCCCCGCCCCCTCCCTCTGTCGTGGGTCGGGGACAAAGAAAAAAGGTTTAAAAGTGCCTTTTTGAGTTGAGATAAGGAAGGTTTAATATATACATATTTATATAAGAAGACAACATATAAAAACAAGGAAACCCAGTAGTAACAGTGATAAAGGAGCAATACAAAAAAAATTGATAACAGAGAATAGTGAGGGAGCGAGCTCACCCAGATACAGCGAAAGGCGAATTGCCTGCGAACTGCCCCCCCACCGGAACTGGCCCCGGGGCATGACGTCAGTATGGTGTAGAATTACCTGCTTCACTAAAATTAACCCTGTCCTGGCCAAGCCAGGACACTTGTCAACTATGCCTCAGATTCCCTCAAAAAAGGGTAATATTTAATGTCTTGATTGTCTGGTGTATGGGACAGCATGAGTAGCATTTCATCAAGCATTTGATGTATGGCCTGAGGCACTCATAGTTAATGATGTGTGAAGCTAATGCACTGCTCTCAAAACTTTTTTCTAACCCTGACTAAAGAGCAATATTAGTGCTTTGATGAATGATTGGAAGTAACTGGGTTTCTAAGTAGGCTGAAATTATCTTTGCATGCCATGATTTGCATTTTGGAAGGGTGATAGATGAAACCAGGCCACTCTTTTACAAATTAATTTGGCTTTTAAATCAAAAAAGGCTAAGCTGAAAACAAGACTGTGATACGTTGGGTTTGGCCAACTTTGCTTAGACACTGTCAGTCATTTGTATTTAGGACTGGCTGGCATTTTTTCCCATTTTAAGTGATGATGACCCCGTAGTCAGAAAATATATAGAGAATTATTCTTCATTGCACTTAGTTTCTTGTATCTGATTTCTGGGTTTTTTTGCTAGCTGTTCCCTAACAAAGTGTCAGTTTGGAGGCAACTGGGCTAACGTTGCATTTCTACAGGCATAAATGCCAATACACCTCAAAAGAGTGTACAGCAGGCTTCAGTACAGATTAGTGAGCCAAATCTCACTTGTATAACTCTTGTCTCCCAGAGACCTGCAGTCTGGACCATTACCCAATTGTCAATTAAAATTCCAGTAAACAGCTGACTTTTATCCTTAAGACTGTGGTTGTAATGTATTATTGTGTGTCTTTTTGGAGGGGATCTTTGAAACTAGAATAAGCTTTATCCTAAGTAGATCTCAAGATTTTAGCCCAGAAAATATAAAACAGATGATGATATGTCTTAGTTTTTCTTATTCCATTACCATCTAGTTTAATCCCAGACAGAATCTGCACAGTGACAATGTAAGTGGACTAAGATGGGATCAAAGAAGAGTCAAACAGAATTGGTGAGACCTCAAACCGATTTATCAACTGTTGCATTTGAAACTGTTCTCTAGCATGCTTTTTGCTTCTTTCTTATACTTGTTTCTGTAGGGTGGCATTTAATCAAGCACAGTGAAACATTAGGGCAGGCTTGATCCCATTTCACTTCATCTCAGAGCAGAGCTATTGATAAAATTGATTCATATCACTCTCTCTTTTGATAGTGACACTTCACAATTTGTAGTTCATAGAGTAGCCTCCTTTCTGCTTATATTTCAGGGTCATAAAAATGTAGTGCTGCTGTAAGGGAGAGGCTGGGGGGAGAGTTTGTTGCTGCTCTCTGGGAGGCAGGCTCTAGCTGTGAGGCATGCAGGTTGCTCAGGCCAGGGGATGCAGTCGGTGGCTGGGGAACTGTTGGAGGGGGTCATGGGCACAGCTGTCATGTGGTGCCTTCCGCAGAGGCAGGGAGAGCTTGGGCTGATCACCTATGCAGCACCATTTTGGTTCTTGTTATTGGGTAACATGGAAGAGCTCCAAATCCTGTTTCATAAAGGCAAGCTAAGGGGAAGAAGTGGAAATAAAAACCTGGGGGAAAATTCTTGAAATGTCCTAGCCTAGAAAAGGATTTATACATGAACACTGACCAATATCAGTAGGACTGGACACGGTAGGAGCTGATCCCTTTTTGAAAAAATGTGAGCCCTGAAGAAAACATAACACTTACCTAAAAAGTTAGTTTCTGACAATAGCATGAATACATGACTTTGAAATTAATATCTTTTTGTGTGTCATCTATTGAGTCTGTTCTGTTGTGATGCAAACCAAGGATAGCTCTGCTGCCTAAGTGAGGATTCACTGGTCAGTGAGACCCAGGAGCCAGACTCACAGCTGGCAGGGTAACTTGAGGAACTGTATTACCTGGCAGATAAACAACCTGCCCATCTCACATGCAGGGTTACGCTACTCTAACCATCAAGAGGCTGAGAAACTACTGTAGGAGTACAGAAGACTGTGATAGGAAAAAGAAGCCCAGTGAAAGTTAGAGGCTGAAATATAAGACTGGGGGCTTTTTTACCTTTGTTTACCCAATGTTATTAAATAAATTGGCAGGTTAACTCATTCTTTCAAAGACACATTTGAATAGTTAACAGAGACTTCAAACTCTGCAGAAAGCGTTTATCAACACCTCTACTAAGTGGTAGTTTGCCTAATCTTTTGCTGGATTTTGTTGCTGCATTCCTTGCAACTCTACTGGCCAGCTCTGCAGTTTTGTGCCCCAATAGCTATAAAGAGGATGCTACCGCTTCCTCATCCATGGGGCTTTTCATAATGACAGCAGCGCTGTCCTGGGGAGATTTACTTGCCTAACTGGTAGTGAAATCATATGGGGGTTTGAAGCTAGAGAGGAGCAACTGAAGACAGTTCCCTGCTTCCCCAGCTGGAACAAAAGGGATTATCCAGAGAAATGCAGCAGACAACATATCTAACAGTGTGAGCAGGCTCACAGAGTTTCCCTCAGCAGTCTGGCTTGACCAGCTCTGGTCCTGGCTAGTGGAAGCAGTGTGTCAGATGACGAATGTGGCAAAACACAGTGTTATTTGCTCTGGGCTGTAATTATGTGTCTGTGGGAAACAGGTTCCTTCAGGTTTCCTGGCCAATTATAGGACAACATGGATGGGAAGATGAGTGTTAGTTGTACTATGAGGTTGCTGGTTCAAATACCATCCCAGGTGGCTTGTAACTAAATATTGTTACCATTTGATTAGAGCTCTGTCTTTAATATCAATTAGCCAGTGAAGAAGGAACTTGTGGTTTTACCCTGATTCTTGGTAGATAGATACCCCCGTCATAACAATCAAGCCCTGCACAGCTTACCCGGAATGGACAAGTGAGGCATTTGGGAAAGCAGCTAACCATAATCCTGGAGGAAGTGTTTTGATGTCAGGATTATTGAGTATTGCTGTACTCTCTGTGGTTGAAGACTTGACTTTCCCTTTCTTTCTGTTTTTATGTATGATCAATTCTCTTTAACTACTTCCTTCTAATTAAGAAAGGAAAGAAAACACTGTTGTAGTAAAGACTGATTCATCATACAGTTAAGGACAGATCCTTCACCAGGATAAACTGTCATTGCTTTAATGACTTAAGGGGAGCTTCAGTTATCTGAAAGCCTTCCCCATCAGTTTAGACAAGTTAAGCCCCATAAGTCTGTTGCGCTGAACAATAATGATTAGCATGCAAGAAAATTGGCTTTGGCCTCTTGGCAATGATGCTTGATCAAATTATTTGAAGCCAAAGTTCAAGGAATGGAGGTCAGCCATAGACGGGAATAAGTGCAATTTCTATTCTCTGAGTATTTCTTAGAGATGTACCAGAGCCTCCTACTGAGGAAAAGAAAACCATACCTTAATTTGGATGATGAGCTAATGCTGCAAAGAATCATTCCTGAAAAATATTTTATCTTCTTTGCCTTGCCCTGTATAATCCACAGCTCCATAGCAGGAATGCTGTGATCAGAGATATACTACCTTGAACCAAATACTGTGTAAATGAAGTTTAAAAGGAATACAAGGAGCCTTCCCCAACAATGTTAATCCATCATTTTACCTCATAAATGGAGAGTTTTTCCTACATTTACCTTGTTAAAAGACCACCTCCAAGATGCTGAGTTGAAAAGCTGAACAATCTGCTCCTGAATTGCAAACATCAAAGACCACAGTGGAAGTTTTTGAGTATTTACTCATATGTTTCAGATTCATGATGCAGACTAGAAGCTGACCAGAGGAGAAAAAACCCACAGAACTCAAACTGCTTAGTAGCTGGTTGAAGCAAAACCCATCAAGGTTTATTTTTATCCTCTCCAAAACTTTTCATTACTCAGAGTCCCTAAAATCATTTTATATGCTGAAGAGAAATATAATTGTATAAACATAAGTATAAATCTTTCCCTTCATAACCTGAAAAATATGGCCTTTTATAAATGTTGACTTTTCTTTAGGTAGTCTATAATAAATTAGTGTTGATAACAAAAGTAACTGAAATCCAGTACAAAGAGCAAGTGGGTGGTCTGGAAATAAGATAAAAGCAATATGGATTGATTTAATTTTTTTGTGGAGTCTCTGACAGAGTGAGACTCTGTGAGACATTTTATCTACATGACAGTTTGACTTTTTTACCTCTCTGATTATTCTGTACAGGATAGTAATAATGGTTGAGATATCTTTGAAAGCTTTGATGCAGAGAAAGATCTGAGACATCCCAATAAACTTGGTTTCCCAGTGTTTATCAGGGCAGCAAACATGTTTAGGGAACTGGGCCAATTATAATACAAGAAGAGTATAGCAGGTTTTTGAAGACATACTAACGGTTTTGCAGGTGGAGGAAGATCTGACTATTGATTTCCATTTTGCATATTTAGTAGTTAATGCAAACTTACAAAGCTGCAACAGTACTAGAAGAAAAAGTGAAGTACAAATCACACAAAAATATGAGTTAAAATTGGTTACTTTGAAGTGTTGGTTAACAAAACTGGAAAAAGAAGGAAGGGAAAAATAGCTTCTTATCTGTAACTGGATACTTCCAAGAGGTTGGTCTTCCCAGAGGTGGTAAGGCTGCTGCTGAGGGAAGGACACCGGGAAGTCCCCCAGGGCCATCAGAAAGCACCTCCCTTTTATGGCCTTGGGGGATGCTGTTTATTAAAGAAAAAAGTATAAATGTCTTGGTTTGTTTTGTTTTTCCCAGAGAAATGCTCAGGGAAAGGCAACTCATTGATAAAAGAAATACAAAGGTAACTCTCCCCTAATCCAGGAAAATTAGAATAACAATGGTTGCATAATCTATACATCCTTGATTATTGAGGAGATGTCTGAACTCTTGGCTGTTGAACTTTACAGGGTAGGGAGTAGTAAGCAACAAAAAGTGATGGTATCCAGTTACTGCTTGTCCTAAAAAAAGCATGTGCAAAAAAATTATCTGGTAAACAATACTGTTGTTTGGTTGTTAACTATTAGACTGATAAAATATTTGATTCAATGAGAGCAGTGGAAAATCAAATGTCTCTTTCCATAGTCATTATTTATGCTATTAATAACTCATTATAAGCATTAATCAGAGAAGATAAAACAATTTGGTGATTGGTTTAATGTAGATGTTTCTTTGGTGGAGCTGCATCCTTGAAGATAAACTGAACCAAGCATTAGTCAGAATTTGCTGACACTAATGAAGAGGGGTGATCTATATATGAATAAACTCATGGACACCAGCCTGATTAGTCATATGAGGAGAATTCACAGGATTAGTCTGCATTTTGTGAGGAACCTTGAATTAGATGATATATGTTCTTTTTGATCTACTGTATATTATGAACACAGACTGAGTTGTACCAGATCTGAAGACTCCTGAGGGAAACTTTTTACTATTTGAGCACAGGCCTTATGTAAATGTCACAGCTGATCATGACACCTTGTTTACAGCTGAGACAAAAATCTTAAGTTATTGGTCTTCCCCAGAGGTGAAAAGGAAATTGAAATCCAGCTCAGGTTGTAAAGGTCAGGTTCGTCTCTAAAAATAAACACGATGTATAACTTCCAAATGACAGCAGTTCTTGAAATCAGACAAGCAATCAAACAAGGTAACACATCTAATGTTTAAAAGCCACCTTTTATTGGCAGGTGCCAAAGGACCAGTGCAAGCTGGGTGTATACCTGCAGGGGGGTACCGTACAACCCCATTAAGCATCTTCCCTCTATATGCAGAAATCCAAAGACTAAATACATTCTGCAGACACAGGAATGGCTGGAAATTACTCCATCTCTGATGTATTTTTCTCTCCCTTGACTACTTGCTAAAAAACATCACATTTCCATACATTTACAAAGCACATGACCAGGGCACCCCCAATGGTATAGCTGCCCTTGACGCAATCTCCCATGACTAAACATGACACTAAACAGAGACACGAGGGTAAGCACCTTCCTCCAGGTGGATGAGGAGAGACCACTGGTGTGGTAAATGAGGAACGGTGCCAGGTCCCTACAAGATGTGGGCACAGCACATCTCATGGGCAGCTTTTGTTGGCAAGGCATGACCTGAGCTTGCCACTGCCTCTTCTGCCTCAGTCACCCAGGCTAGTGTAGTGAATATCACTTGCACCACTTGCATTTTGCAAAGGTGAACCAATTTTCCTATAGTTTTCCTATAGTTGCTGTGAATTAGCACTGCCAAATAGCAAGAATGAGACTCATCTATTCAAAGTCATCAGGAGTTAGGTTAGGAAGGAAATGTTGTGGGATTCTCCCAGTATCTCTAATACGGTATAATAAAAAACTCAAGTAGCGTCACGGCCATCAAAATTTAGTGCTTATTTTCACTTAATTGTGCAGGGACACTAGGGATTGAACTAGCTGGTCTAAAATGTAGACCTTGGAAAAAAGCAGGACAGTTACATAAATCCCCAGAATTTCAGTAATAAAATCAAGTTGTAGTGTTAGGCAGATACTATCCGCTGCCTTTCAAGGAGGCTTAACAGACCAGATAGGGTTTTCAAATCCCTTTATGTTTTATTTGAATGCTGAGTAGACATCTGAGCTCTGCAATGTACGTATGCTCTGTGAAAAATTAATGTAGAAAAAATCAGCCATGTTTACATACATCTGGAAATAATTATTGTCCACTTACCACTGGGTATAGATATTGTCATAATTCCAACCTCTGCGACACAGGAGGCATGGGAGGTCATTAGCCTTTCCCCTTTAGAGAGACAGGTTCTTGTTTACCATGTGCTTAAGGAGTCCCAGAAGCCTGGTCAGTCTCTGCTGTTTACAAGCAGATTTCTGTGACCATGGGACCTGAGAACATCTTATTTTGGGATGTACATCCCATCTCTTTTCTTGCAGCTTTTCAGTTCAGCCTTGCAGCCCCTCTATCCATCACAGCAGCATGCTAGCACCATGCTGTCTGTGAGGGGAGAGTGCACAGGGCTGACTGACTGGCTGCCTTCAGCTCAAAACCATTGCAGGACGTGTCTCTTAGGACTAGGGCAGTTTTCATAGTGACTGAGTCAGTGACTCGAGTGGTGTAATTCAGAATTTCCCAGCAAAGTCTATGTCCGCTGCCCTCTTGCCTTTTGCCCCTGGGGAGCTAACAGGGGAATGGTGGGAGCACCCAGGGAGAATGTATTGGTGGCTGACACTGACCTCAAGGCTTGGGTGGGAGCACCCAGATAGGAGACCTGCACAAGAGGCTTAACTGCAGTAGCATGCAAACATCAGAGGAAAAGAGGGTGAGTGCATTTTGGCCAGGACAGGTTGGCTTGGGACCACAAATGGTAGTCTATTTTTGCATCGAGCTAGTGATGAAGTAAGTGGGCATGGAGTCATCTGTAAATCTTCCAGTATTTTAGGACAGCGAAAGATAATGCTGGCAGCAGATTTCAAAAATTGATATGAAAAGCACCGTTGACATAGTTGGAGCAGCATATGGTCTTCCTTGTTATCCAGTCATTCAAGTCTAAGTATACCCTTACATGCAACCAGCACAATAAATGAACACTTTGTATCGACTGTGCAGTAGGTGGTTTAGAACAAGTTGGTTTGAAGGGTGTGTTCTGTATTTCAGCTGCACTTGACATGACAAATCTTCCTCTTGTTTTCAAATGCAGCACTGGCAAAGACACGCTTTGAGCTCATTTATTTCCCTCAAGAAGCAAAAGCAACTCTTGTGGAAATTTCTTGATCCTGCTGCAATCCATCAAAAACAGCAATTATGCCCCTAGTCTTTCAGGAGGAGACATGAATGTTTTCTCCTCAGGGCATGTGAGCCCTTGGTTCAAATTCAAAATGAGCAAAGTGCTAGCTCATAAAATAAAATAAAACACCAGGAAAAACACTTGAAAGGGTTAAGTGGCAGGGTCAGAAGTAAGATGAGAGCCAATATATTGATTTCATGATAACAAAATGGTGGGTTTCACAGCAAGGATTAATTACTCTGCACTTCACAGTCTTGGACAATAAAGGCTTGACTTTAATCTCACTGCAAAATTAAGATATAAATTCATGCTTTCCTCTCTGTCTACTCCCAGAGTTGTTGACTTTACTCTGGATTTTGATTTATCCTGTGATAGGAATGGAATCTAGCATTGAAATTTGGCTCTTGATCCAAACACAATGCAGACCTGGTCCATGTTGGAAAAGATGAGATTGTGATATTCTAGCCTCATATTCTGTGGTCAGGTTTTTGATTATACGTAAAAAATGGGAATAGATCCTTCTGTGTGCTGGCTACTAATACCCCACAAGGGAAGACAATGGTCATTTGATCATATATGGGTAAAGTCAAATGTCTATGCCTTGAAATCCCCACACTTACAGCCCATTGTCACCCATTACATCAAATTTCACCTGGATGTTCTTACAGAAAACTGCACGTACCAATAGATGAAGCCTTTCATTTGGCAATGCTCATGATGTGTATCTTCTGTGCTGTCATTTCCCCATTTTATTCTTTCAGCTGTTCAAAACTAGGGAAAGGAAATGTCCTGGACCAAAGAGCTTTTTTGGTTTTTTTGGTTTTTTTTTTTTTTACATCCTGAGTAATTTGACTCTTATATGAGCCTAAAACCTGTTTCTCTCTTTCCCTTCCTGTGATATGTACCAAACCCACCTCACTGCACTGCATCAAATTCAGCATGCATTGCTTCAGACTGACTGTGGAGCAGTTTGGTGAATGTAAGACTAGGTTTCTTTCAGAGGAAACTGGGTTGGAGACTCTGCTCCAAGTGCATACCCATGTCCTTCCTCTTGTCATGAGAACATTAGTCTCTCAAGCAATTTTTTGTCCAGTCAGATGCATGCTGGGAATAATTGGCTCAAGAAATCAGTCTGCAGTAATACCTTGAACTACCTATGTCATAGCTTCAGCTGCTTCCTTCTACTGATCCATTCCTCCTGGGCAAAATTGCTTGCTAATGTAGATTTACCACTGAAGCCTTAAACATGCAATCTCTCCTGATTTTAGTGAATGCCCAGGCAAGCAAGCTGCTGCAAAATCATATCATGGAAGTGGATGGTCTGATTGCCCTTGCCAAAATACAGTACATGGCAAATATTTCCCTTCATGTGTCTTTGCTTCTCTGGCCAAACTCTTGAATATGGGAAGACCACGGTGGAGAGACTAAAATATAGCTAAACATTTCCTGAAACTAGGCTCTGTAGCTTAGGTTACATTGTAAAGAGGAAAAAGACGGGGGGCAAAGAAGGTGTTCTCACATCCCACAGGTTAGCAGAGCTTATGTTCTTCTGTTGCAATTGCCTCAGGACATGGCTGCGTGTATTTTCAGTGTGGACAAAAGCATGACACGGACACAGACCTTTCAGGTATGTGCACAGGCAAAATTTAGGGCACCTTTTTTCTTCTGAGGACTGAACAGGCTCCTCAATCCCCTCCGATGAGGCCATACTTCACTACATGCCCAGTGTTGTTCTAACACTGCAACACAGAGCAGCAAATAACATGAAATTCTGTTTCAAGCTATATTTGTCCCCAGGGTGCAGGTTTCTCAATTCCTGGGATAAACACACCTTTAGACAAGTTTTTTGTAGTGCTTTGTGGATAAGACCATAAATGGTAATTGCAAAAGTAATTTGAAACCTTTTTCTCCAGAGCAAAGAATAGGTTTACTAGGACTGTGGCTGGCCGATGTAAGGACATCCCTGCTGGTCATTTAACAGCAGTAATTCATGTCAACTGTGTGGCTGTTTCTCTAGCAGGGGAAGATTTTGCACTAAATATTCCTTCATGACATAAAGGTTATTCCATAATGTGTATATGTACATGCATATGGATGGTGCTTATTCATCTTATTCAACAATTGCATATGGTGAAGAAAAGGCTGTTGAAGCTTTCTTTGCTGAAGTCTCAAATTTTTTCTTCTAATTCTTAGATAGGGAAGAGTTGGTAACTGCACCCTCTCCAATGAAAATAGCTCCTGGTAACAACATGTATGAGATGAAATATTTGTTAATCTCCTGAAAGAACAGGGAGAACCAGGAGGACGTGATGGAGATACAGAGAGAAGTGACATGAGGGCCAGGATTTCATCGCTAGAAAGTGTGATTCTGCTATGTTATTTGATCTTTTCTGCTCTCAAAGATAATGATTCAAAGTGGAGAACTTAGAAATATTCAACAGCTTGAACAGCTTGCCTGAAGTATTTTCTTTAGGTCTTCTATCAAAATGGACATCAAGGGGTTACTGTATCCTTGGAAGATAAACACATTGCTTCCTCTGTGCATTACTAAGCCAGAGTTTCAGGAGACATTTTGCAAACTAAGATGTATGTAAATTGGAATAAGAGCTCATACCAAACTTATCCTTGAGACAGATGGTTATGCATTCAGATTTAAATTTCAAGAATTTTAATAAAAGAAGCCAGCTGAAATGAATTTATATGTATTTTTAAATTTTGTTTTCAACTATGTGTCTTCTATCACTATGCATTTCCCTTGGGCTGATGCTGCAATTTTTACCTTAAAGATGGTACTTTGAAAATTCTGCCTTTGCTTCTGCTGGCGTGGCTCCAGAGCTGCACTGCCAAAGTCACTGCTGTCCCATGGCATATTGGTAAGCAAACCACACATCTAATGGTTAGAGAAATGGGAGAAATGAATCTCTCACTTACATGTGATGTCACTTCTGTTTATGGGCACTTATCTTTGTCATGAAGTTCACACGGGGGTTCTTCACTTGACCTCTGCAGTCTGCTCATGGTGGTATCCACACATAGCTCTAAGTCTCTTACAGTGGTCACATACTCAGGCCTATTGTATCTCACCTGTTAATGCCTGGGATTTCTCTGCCTTGCTGCAGCCTCACTCACTGAGGGGGCAAAGCCACAGCTGGCAGCAAGAATCAAGAAACAATTGGCAGCTGCAACACCTGCTGAGAGGCATGAGCTCTGAGTGGGCTCTGGGAGCCCATGGCATTCGTCTAGTCGCAGCCTGCTGCTGGCAGAGCAAATGAGGATTCTCAGGTCACCTCCTCCAGTCACTGGCACATTGTGTGAGAAGCCTGTGAAGTGCAGAGTCATGGTTGTTGGGGCTGAGGATGAGGAATAAATCCGACTTGGCATCACACCTGTGGACAGACTTTGTAGCCCTTGTTCAAAACAACCTCCAGCTGAGCTGGAATCACCAGAAGGAACATTGAACATGGGTAAGAATACAGCTATATAGTGTACTCCAGTAATGTTCTGTTAAGGGATCGTTAATGGAAGCTCCATGTGCACACAAGTATGTATACAAAAAATACAGCACTGGTACCCGGAACCTGGCAGATTTAGGAACAAGCTGACTGAATTGTGTATGCATAGTGTCTGTTCCTTACCACTCATCTCTCATAAAGTGTATCGGGAAAGAGTTTATATGGCAGGTTCCAGCAAGCACTTAAATACTGTCCTTGGGAATGGGACATCACATATGCTGAAACCTGTGAATGTGGCTACGCTTCTGACAACATCCTTGGAAATATGTCTTAGTCCTGAAGCTGGCGAAATAATTTTTAACAGAACCACATTGATTTTAGCTGGGTTTGCTATAAGGATGAATCTGATCAACTGTTTTTCGGTTGGAATTTTAAAACTTTGCAGTGAATTGAGAGATACGTAATCCAGAACATCCATTATGTTTTAAAAGTTTTGCTGTCTTCTACTTTCATAGCAAGGCTGGTATAAACCTGCATCTCACATACAGTAAATGCAGCAATTAACTCAGTTATAGCGTGTTCCAAAGGACAGGCTGTTCCATGGCTGACCATTAAAATACCGGACCAATTATGCTCAATTCATGTATCATTTAGGCAACACAAAGCATTTAAGAAAGAATGGATATTAAAAGTCAGTTTTATACAGTTTCCATAGTGATTGTACTAAAAGCAATAACAATAGGCTTAAGTATGTTTTCATTTAGAATATCTTTAAAAGAACTCGTTTGGTTCAGACATGCTGTGTTTATGCTATAATTTGTCCCAAATCACCGATTATAAAATGTAGCTAAATTGGCATGGCAGTATTGTTCAAACACTTCAACAGAGTACCAGAATAGTTCAAAGCTTGTTGCTCAATATTTTTATCACATCTGACATGCACATTAGAATTGGGAAAGGGTCCCAAAAAGGCAGTAACATTATGATTTAAAATTGGTGTCACAGTTTTGCATTAGGCCATCTTCCAGAGTACATTTTGTTCTTACTGTTTTATTATAGAATTCAGGAGCTTATTGAGGGACAGCTAAACTTTGTACAAACAAAGACAATGCATTGGCAGCTTCTCAGGAAGCTAGAGCATTCACATAGTGGTAAGGAATAGGGGGAATAATTTATACGCTGTTAGCTCTTACATTGGCCTTCCTTTAAAAATAATATAGAAGATGCTTCATCTTTGAATCAATCTGCAACAAACAACATTAAGGAACGGTGTAGTAATGCAATGAGTATAAAATAAGACACAAGGATGGTCTGTGTAGGGGGGTGTTGTGCAGTACAAGATTTGCATGTTGAACATCACAATCTTTGGACTTAATGCAACCATTTTGATTACTTCTATCTAACTGCAGGATAAAAGACCCTTGAAAGGCTTTTTGCCTCTCAAACTAAGGTAACTGAGCCAACACTTGTTATGCCTGCTTGGTGTAGCCAGCAGAGGTTTATGTTTAAAACGATGCTTTAATTTAAGAGCAGTAATATTTTGCTCTAGTGTTTGTTTTCTGAAAGTCGCACTTTGCAGCAAAATTGTCCTTCTTTCACTTTCTAGTGACCAAAGCTAACACTCTGATGGGTTCTTCTGTCCTCACTGAGCTGGAAGGTAGGAGTGTGAGTGATTTAGATGAGAGAGGTAATTGTCTAAAGCTGCAAATTGTCTTTTATTTCTGAATTACTCTCTGGCAGGCCTAATACCTTCCATGGCAGGGGGGAGCATGGCCTTAGGAAGTGCATCTTTCTGAGCTCTCTCTTTGGTAAAGGGATAGAAATAAGATCACCAAGAAGACAGCCAGGACACCTAAGGCTTGGTTTCTGTTCTGGATGGCCTTGCAGAGGCACCATCTGACTCCTCTGGCTATAAAAGGAGGAGTGCTGTGGAGACCAACCTTACAAACAAAATAATGTTTGTGACTACAACCACTCCATCTACACATGCTTCAAACCATATCCAGAGCTAAGTCTCTGGCCTTACCTGAAGAGGGGAACAAGGTACCCCTGAAAAGCAATTTGGGGTGAGTATTGAACAACCTAGTCTTGGCCTCTCAACTGAGGAATGAGGTGGGGTAAGGCTTTCCAAAGCTTTGGCTGTCACTAACTAATGTAAGGTCACAGCATGCACACAAAAATCTTGTATACTTTTTAAAAGTCAGACAAGACTAAATTGTGATGTTCTGTGAATTATAAATGTTGCAGCCACAGCAAGCTTCCAAGACATGGATCAAGCTGAATGACATCTGGACTGTGAGGTAACCTTAGAAGAAAATGCTGTCTCTGTGCTTGACTCAGTCTTCTTGGAAGCTGCTCCTCCATAAATGTTTAATATTGCACAGTAACTACAGATACTTGCCAGCTGGGATATGGATGGTTTTGTGCACATACAACTACTTAATTTGAAGAGTTGAGACAATGAAAGGAAGAAAATCGTGCTTGAACTGAGAAATATTCATGGATGTTTCTACTTGATTCCCACTCCCACAGTTGACTTTTGGCTGTCTTTCCCCAAGACTGCACGAAAACCTGCACTTTCCAACAGAGCTGAGTACAATTGTGTACAATCATGTGCAAATGCACAAGGATGGTGATTTCAGTAATGTGTGTGCATATGTTCTGAGACAGCATGAAGGGGAAGCAGGAGCAACATTGATTTAGGAGTTGCTACTGCAGTCCCAGCTTCATGCCAGAAGAACATTTTGGTTTAGAGGAGCTCTGAGGTAGGAGTTAAATTCTTCTGTTTAAAGCACATTTTCTCAGGGCTTTCCAGAGAGGGACACGGATTTGTTTTTACACGGGATGTTGCATTTTAGCTAATACTCTTCAACTGATCATGATGCTGACACATGGTCAGTGTCTGCATCATCTGACCATGACGCAGAAACTTATTATAGTTCACAAAGGAAGACTGCAACCTACCAAGCTACTACTACTGTGTGAAGTTCTCCATTCCTATCCTATTGAGGTCAAACAGTCAAATCAGATGATTTTTGCCAAAATTTCTTTTCTTGATTTTTTTTCTTTTTTAGCTTGAAAAAGGGAAGCAATGATCACACAATGATTTCAAACCCTTTTTAGTACTCTGTAGCTCCCTGGTCTTGGTCACAGTCTCTGTGTAAAACACTGACATCTTGTTTCAAGTTTTCCGGGTGGTACATCCTTCCTTTAGACAAAGTCCACAGGTCTTTTCACATCTAGGTTTGTCTCACACCACCTTTACTATGCAGAAGGCAGCTCTTTGCTCATTTTCCCTAGCTGATGCTCACCCTACCTCTGCCGTGTACAGGGATGAGGTAAGCATTAGTAAGATTAGCAAAATTACTGGAGGGAGCTGTTTAGGAGAAAAAAGACTATGCTTTGTCTCTCTTAAAAGAACATGATGTTTTCCTATATTAGGATGTGTATCAGAGCAAATGGCCTCACTTTGGGACAGATTTGACTCAGATCAACACTTATCTGCAGCTCTAGCTGCTTCACCAATTAGCAAAGCACACAGATCGTAAAAAAACCTGTCTACTAAATGTCAGAGGGTTGAAGTGACCCAAATGAGAGCCCATACTAGTAATAATGGGTTTAGATGAGAAGGGTCTGAGGAGTTACAAACAGCCTTTGTTTCTTTTATAGTGGGAGAAAAAAGGAAACTCGTGATACTAGCGCTGAGCTGTGTGTGGTCTTTTCCTCATGTCCTTTTACCTGAAAAGTAATTTCTCTGTTTGTAAGCAGTCTCCAGTCATTTTAACATCTTTTTCTTGGCTGTAATTCCAATGCATCTTCTGTCCAAGTATCAAAGTGTGTCTCACATATGTAACTACTAAAACCTCTAATGTGGTTTATCTTGTACCACATAGCCAACAACACGCATGTTGATTTGCACTCCCGTCTCTGATACAGACAGCCTTCGCCTGACAAGGTTCATAAGACATATTTGCCATAGAAAAAAAAGACATACCTTTAATAGCTGATGGTGATTTGCAATTAACTTTAAAGTTAATAAATTAATGTAAATTACTATTGTTCCTAATTAAAACACAGTGGAAAAAAGGGCTTTTAGATTTTTACATTACATTGTATGTACTCTGACTTCTCAAATGATGCAGGAAAAACAACTGAGCTGATATGCTCCCACCAACGCTGGTGAGGCTGCGGGTGCACCCGCCACCATGTAAATGTGCTTTGGGCTTTGTCAATACTTGGTTTAACTTGCCATATGCAAGTGCCTGCGATCAGATACATTCAGAAGCTTGTAAAGAAGGCACAAACCGCTGCAAGTTCAGTTCCTCTTGCAAAGTTCTGGCAAGAAAAGTAAGCAAAAATATTATGGTATAGATAATATGCTGATACAGAAGGGGAGGAAATGGACCCATTGAGCCTGATGCTGCCTGCAGTGCTATTTGGCCACTTTTCTTGATTTTCATTCTAGATAGCCAGTACAGAAGAGGCAATACTGTGACACACAGAAAATAAGCATGCCTTTAATAAGGTAGCCTGGTTCAATAAGGCCATATCAGTTGAAACCAGCAGAGAATTTTAATATTTATTCTCACTCGTGGCATTATCAGACCACTAGAGCACTGCATTAATACTATTTTCAATATAGAGCACCGATTGCTTTTGAAATGCTGCTGCAGCTAGTTCTCATTTATTAAAAGACTTATTTCTACAAACAGAGTAGTGCAGAAGAAGCTTTCAGAAAGCAATAATTGAAGCTCAGAGCCTCTAATGTGCCTGTAATCTGTTAAAAAGGGTATACATTGCTGTCAGAAACTTCTGTAGCCAAGCCATCAGACAAAATATTGCATGTAAACACCCTAAAGCCTTTGAAGAGAGGGGAATGAAAGGAAACTATGATGGTTATAGGTTTTTGATGGTCTATCTTTAAGAAAATTCCCATTTGTAACAGCAGTATGCCTACCAATATCCTCCACCAGGCAGACTACTTTGGTCTATTATCAGGCAAATATGCTAAAGATATTGACTCCTTTGACAAGAAAACAAAAATCAATGAAGCTGAAGCCAGAGATAGTTTGCTTTCTGTTAGAGTCAGCATGATGCAAGGTGAGTTTTCTATTACTGATTAGCACATCTGAGTCTGAAATATTGGTGACTTTTGTGAGGGGAGGATTTATTGTTTTAATAATCTGACTAAGTATGTAGTCTTCGTATGTCTCCAGGCTAATTTCAGAGAAAACAATGGTGAGATAGCAGAGATGTGACTGCATAATGCTGCAGGCAGATGTGATTAGTTTTATACTTATTTTTCAAGTGGTACATTGTATTATTAAACTTGCTAAACACCCTTGAGAACAGAAGACAGGGCAAAAAGGTTTGTAAAACTACTCACACACTCTAAAGTCAAAATTCCCAGCCATTGAATTCCCTGAAAATGATAAAATATTATTGGAAAATTATCTTAACAATTCTACAGACCTTCTGCTAATATGAAGTACTGTTTTCCCACTGTAATAGCACCGTATGTCAGGAACTGAGGATATGTCCTCTGTGTTGTAAGCTGAACCATCAAACTTCTCAAGCAGTTCAAGCAACTTGCTGGTTAGAGGTGGGACCAGAAGTTGTGGTCACAAACATGAATATTCCCCATTAAATTCAAGCTCTGTGTGTGTGCTCACTTGTCAGAAAACCTGAAATCACTTAGCATTTCTCATCTGGGTTCTTCCTCTTTTTTTTCTGAGCAATAATGCCACCAACTAATTATTCCTGAAGAGAGATCCCTCGAGAGGTGGCTGACATCTGTGTCACATCCTGACTGCTCTGTTAGGAGTCTACTGTTATATGCAGTCAGTGTCTGATCAGATTTCATGTGCCTCAAAAGCCAGACAATATGCAATTGGATACTCTTGGGCAGTTAAATAATATTAAAAATTTAAATGTAGAATTTGGCATAATCCATTAAGTCTATTAAAGAATCTCACTTTTTGCTGCCAGAACTAACCACACAGCTTACAAATTGTGTGACTTCTTAAATGACTAACTCTTTCTGCTTCTTACACCCTCCATGAATAAGTTTCCATGGTAGTTTCCAATGTTTCTGCAATACTACCAGCAGTTTCTATGAAAGTTTCTAATCCCATTTCCACCGAAGACAATGGCACTTTAATTAGTTTTGTACTGTAGGGGAGAGGGGAAGTAATAATTTATAGTAGGCAAATTAATGAACAAAACTGGATGAAGGAAATAATTTTCTTAATTTGACAATAAAACTTGAGCTCATCAAGCAAAATGTTTTATTGCAAGACATCTTTGGTCTAGTACCAAATTACCAAGAAACCCAGAAAGGAGGCAAGCAGTGCACTGCCACTTCTTGCAATGAACTCCAATATCTTCCCTGTGGCCACACACAGATTACAATGGCAAAACTGAGGGTTATGGCAGGATTTTGTGACTGTCAATGCTGCCTTTATATTGGTAAGGATGTCTTCTATCTTTGGAAAATGCCATGGTGTTTTGAGAAAAAACACTCACTCTTCCTCTAGTTCTGCTCCATGTGAAATCAGCCCACACTCCATACATGTGGATTTTGGGCTTTACTAGAAAGATTGGCACCACTCTAATAATAATGAAAGCTCTCTCCATTGTGGATTTCTTTTCCCTTTAAAATATTTAGGGCTTATTTCTAGATAAATGTGTTTGGTGCTTCTTTGATGATCTATTCTTTCTGTGGCTTTCATCAGAAAGAAAACTTTGTTCCTGTTTTGTCTGATTTCACAATGTTATAACAAGCTTTATTGATTCAAGAAAAAAAGATTACTTTATGTTCATCCCATTGTCTGGTTTTTAAAAGCTGTTCTCTTCTAAGTTTTTGCAAGGCTTTGGGAAAGAAACTTTTGTAGTATTCACCTACACATTGTTCTTAAATTTAGTTTCTTCTCTAACTTAATGTTATGAGAATGTTCACTTCAGAAATTATTCTATTTTCTTTATTCTGTCATTGTTTAGGCCATTTTTACCGTGTGATTTCAATAGGAAGGTAGTTTAAGTAAGAAAACAGAGCTAAATACCACAATATTATCATTTTGCTGGATCTGCAGTACTTGGCTGATGTGACATTGTGATAACTTTGAAGTAACATTGACACTGAAGCTAAAAAATGTTGCTTTCAGGAGATATTGACATAAAACTTTTATATACAAAATGATGCTGTATCAGAAAGTGTGGTATTATACAATGATAGCAAAAAAAGTTGAGAAATTATATTTAGGAAAACAGAAGCAATGAGTTGGGTTTTTTCCAGGTGAAAAATGAATATGTAGGTTTTTTGAAAAAAGCATTTGTCTGAAGAAATGTAGTTTTATGATTTATTTCAATGAGGTGGGCAGTATGCTCATATATTAATCTCTGGCATGGTTCTAACTTCATGGTAACTTCTAACCTAAAAGTAACTTCAGCTGGCAATATAACTTCTAAGAGCAAGTGTAGGAGGAGAGAGGCATGACAGGATGGTATGAAAATTATTGCAGGGAGTATAAAAATTGGCCAGGAAAAATAACCTATCGCTTAATTTACATGGTCTGACTGTAGGAACCACTCTGGGAGAAGCTCTGAGGTGACTTTGCCGGCATATCTGGGCTGAGGCAGAGTGTATCTATTGCTTAGCATACTCCCCAAAGGACACTTACCTGCAGTGGGTGGAATGTGCTAACTTCTCTTGAGTTTTTATTGAAAGGGCTGTAGCAATCATTCTGAGAGCTTTAATATACAATGTGCGTGGTTGGGCAGCCTTAGAGTAAAAAGAGCTCTAGCTGCCCACAGGACACTACAGGGATGGTGGCTACCAACTCCTGTGAGCAACCTGGAATTCACTGTGCTCTTGGGATTGCTCTAGAAGGTACCATGGGTGATGGTCCATGAGTCTTCTTGGTAAACTGTCCTCCTTGCTCTACAGGGTAAATTCTGTAAGAGCAGGAGTCTGTCTGCACAAATCAGTTTCGGGGATTGCCTCTATGTCCAGGCTTCTAGTTGAAATCACTCAAGTCTTAGCCTCATCATCTGGTAAACTGCTTTTTTCTGTTCCTCCAGCTAATACAGACTTGACTGATTTTTACCTCCCAAAGGGAAGATGTCTGTGGTTTCTCACATACACAAAGCCGCAGGCAATAAAAAGAAATATAGCACTGTCACGTTTATTCATGGGGAAAAAAGATCCTTCAATTATGCAAAACTTACCACTGGAATCAGATACTTAAAAAACAGGTCAAGTTTGAGACCTTCTGAACATGGCATTTTCAAAGGTAAGAAGAACCTTCTGAACATGGGTAAGGGATAAGGTTAAGGTAGGAGAGAAAAATACCTTTGGTCAATATAGTCGCTACAAGGAAGTGAACTGACACAGGTTCCTTGCTTCTTCAGAAGTTCATCTTTGCTGTCTTTACCTTGACCCTCTGCAGCTTTCTCACCTCACCCCTGTATCTCCAGCTCCACTGTCCTGTCTGCAAACCTCCTGCCTTCCCCATCTGGACTCCCCTTTCTCTTCAGCCTGCTCAGGGCTTCCCACACACATAAGGAATCAGTGCAATGCCTAATCTGCTCCTTTCCTCACTTTCTAACACTACTCTGAAGACGTTCTCTCCTCCTCATCCATTATCTTTTATGTGTTCTTGACTGGTCCAATGCATCTCTAGGAAACAAACCTTCTCTTGATATTTGAACTGGAATGTTGCTTTCCTGGCAAAATACAAGTCTTATTAAAAGCTTCTGACATGATTCAAAGTTATATGAAATAAAAAAAATATCAAGATAGCTGATTCCACTTTCATCACTCCAGGAGTGAACTGTACAATGTCTTTTGTATCATCCTGTCTTTCCCCACCTATAAGCCATTATTTGGAGAAGTAATTCCATCTTAGTTACACTGCTGTGCATCATAATAGAGATTTTCTTTTTTTTCCCTGTTTTTTTTTTTTTTTTTAATTTAGCTTTGCCTAAACTTTTCCATACTTCAAGTTTTGCTCTGTTTTTCCTTCTCTGAGTAATCTGACTTTAGCTTCTCTTTGCATTTGAAGCTCTTCTGCTAGTGCCCTGCTTCATGACCTGAAGAAAAATGACCTTTGAGGAGGCAAACAGTCATGCAGTCTTTGCTAAGAAAAGAAGTGATTGAGAAGCGGTATCCCATTTCCTCTGAAAATGTCTGGATTTTTTCTCCTCTAAGCTTTTGCCAAAAGAAGTGGAACAATTCTTTCATTTCTAGCACTTTCCAGGTTCTCAATGTGTCTGAGCTGTTTGCTGCTGCCCCATCCAATCTGAAGCACTCTCCACTGCTGAAGGATTTCATACCATACATTAAAGAGAAATAGCAAATACAGTAACAGCTTCCAATATACTGAAATGGTGGAAAAGCACAGAAGGAAAAAATTACCACTTTATTCATGTTATTAGGCTAGACTGACACGGCCCCTTTCAGCACACCATCTGTCTTCGATTAAAATGGAAAGGTTTCTTATTAAATGATGCATTTGCAAGGGATTCACAGCTGCAGAGCCAACCAAATCTTTTAACATCTGTTTAGTCCACAGAGATTGGGACCTAAGCTACCTTTGGACGAATTATTCTTGAAATGGTACTTTACTTCAAGTGTTCCTCTCCTGTGTTCTCTGCGGTTAATAGACTGTCACTGGTGAGCAACATAATTTGCCGCTTGGAAGGGTCAGGGAGCGAGGGTAATGTGAGCCTGGCTAGAGTCCTGGAAAAATGGCCTTTTAAAGCAAGCCCAGAATGGATTGTGCATAATATTTTTTGTGCTTTTGTTGTTTTAAGTTTACTAGTGGGGTTATTAGATAGGATTGTGGAAGGAACACCCAGTGGAAAGAGTGGGCTGGTATGACTTGAGAAGGCCTGCTGCCCAAATATCTCTGTGCTTTTTATCTTCCCAAGTGCATTCTGTGTTTTCAAATCCGTATGATGTGAGAGCTTTAAATTTTTACAACTGTAAGAAGACCATGACTATGCATGGAGAAGGGCATTATGAGATCACTGGCATTGCTTAGTCATGGGGCTTGCTTTGCCATCAGGCAATGAAAAACAGTAGTAACAACCATGGCATATGTTCAATCAGTAATGAAAGAATTTCAGACTACAACAATTTTGTTCTTGTCAGGTTGCCACTGTGTTTGTTCACTGAAGAGAATGATGAGTTTACTGTTACTTGAGCATTCATCTCAAGTGTGTTTATGTTTAGTAATCTCTTTGTTTGAAGCAAAGGAAATGACTGGGTGCAAACCAAAAAGGACTAAATATTTATAAAGCAGTCCAGAAAAGTCACGACATTGTGCACAGGGATAAAGCTAATCAGTCTGTGATCAGCTTTCTTATTTAAAAGGCAAACAAAATGGCTACCTCCGCATATGATTAATGTCTGTGCCACTAGATTATGCATGCATGGTCGCTCCAGAACTAGGATGTAACAAAGTTCCTGCTGCTGTGCCATGCATTTACACATAGACAATTAACCCAGCAAGTCCATCACATGTCCAAATTGGCAGGTATGCACAGATAAATATTATGGACTTACATAATGGCACCGGTACGTCTGGATCTGGGTCTTCTGCTAGCCAGAAAGACCTGGCTGCTCTCATTGAAGGTTTTGAACCAGTCGGTGAGACCCACTCTGATGTGAAGACACTGTAGCTGCAGCCAGCCAGCTCTCTTTGGCATCAGGCTGGTGGGAGCAGCTGCAAAACCACCTCAGCCCCTGAAGCTGAACCTAAATTGCCATGGAAGATGGGCCAAGCCGAATGGGGCAGAAGCAGAGTAGGACAGCCATATTGCTAGTAGGAGAAGTGGTCCTCCTACCCAGCCAAACCCCTGGCAGCAGCAGACAAGGCCAACTTGTATCTCCCAAGCTCTGACTGTGTCTCCATTCTTCCCTTTTCTTCTTTCCAGCGGACATATCAGGGACAACTTGGTGTTGGACCATCAAGCTGTAATATGGCTGGTATATCATTGTCTTCTACTGTAGAGGTCTGATGCAGAAGTCTGATGCAGAGAAGCTGGGAAAGTGCTCATTCTTGCAAGGCATGATCAATTTTATGTATATGAGCAGTCCTGTTAAAACCAGCAGACCTACCTGGAAAGCAAAGATAATCATGTGCAGTAGGATTTACAGAGTCTGAGATTGCCCTTAAACAGCTATTTAGCTTAAGAGTTGGATACCCAGTTTCTCTGCCAGAAGGATTTCCCTCAGCTGCAGGTAAAAGAGGTAGAAGGTCCTGTTACCTCATGTTCTGCAGCTGCAAGTCTTAGGTCAGTTTTGGGTCCAAGTCCTTCTGCAAGAGTAGTCCTATATGTTAAGATCTCAGGGCTGCCATGCTCTGGGATCATCTTGACACCCCCACAGCTTCAGGTTCTCTTCCTGACAGCCTGAAAGCCTTTGAGCAGTCTGTCTGAGGGTGTTGCTCTGCAGCCATGGCTGTAGATAAGGACTCATAAACAGCTTGTCTGGGCAAGCTGGAATGATAGCTGGTAGACAAGATCCCTGACAGTAATAGAAAGAAAATTTGGCATAACTAGTCTATTCTCATCAGGTACTTTGGCTTCCACAAGCCACATCATCTGGTGATGATATGCTCAGTCAGAATTCCCACATTTCTAAAAACGTCTGCCTCTCTTCAGCCCTAAGTTATGACTGAAGACAGCAGACACAATTTCAGAGGTGTGATCAGCTAGAAAGTAAAAGATCTAAAGAAATAACATTAAACCAGTCCAATTCCTCAAAAGTGAAAATGTAGTGGTAAATGACACTTTGGCATTGGCTATCACTCATTCTGACAAGAGTCAGTGGACCATATTACTTGACTTAAAATGGGCATTGAAAGGGGCCATTAAAATTTAACTGTCCTTAACTGAATTATCCCTTCACATATAAACCAACCTTGTACATTAATTTTCTTAGTGTGCTTTTCTGGTCTATGTTTCTGTATTTCTCTTTCCTTTTTCATTGACAAGGAAAGGAGAATAAATGGATTATTTGAACAGTTTCTGTCAGCTACCCCAATGTAATGCATTCACCATCACCCCATCAATTAGTAGTCATATAAACACAGGTAGCTAAAATCTAGTCTTTGCCAGTGTGTGTTACTAACTGAGCTGAGCTCTAATTTTGATATGTTGTATAACAGAACTAGAGGGAAAATAATCTTGAATCTTGTGTTTCCATTTCCTGGTAGTACATGTTTCCTAAAGAAAAACATATAAAACATATTACCCATCCATCTCCATTTAAATAATGAATTTTTTTTTCTAGAATTCTGCAAACAAGGTCAGAAAGGCCTTTTTTAATGGAGAAATGGTGTCTGGTTTTTGTGTATTACCATCCTCTACATAGGAATTATGATTACTTCCTCCACTACACTGGATGATGCTAATGTTTTACATTGCTAGTTAGATTTTTCTTTTTAATATGAACATTTGTGTTATCTAGCTAGTGTTTAAAAATCAAGTCTTACTTTCCTGATCCCATCATAGAAAACCAGCTCAACTTCAAGGATAATTTCAGTTAAAATATATGAATGTTGTTAAGGTTCTTGTGGGGAAAAGCAATAATGAACACAGAAACTGGCAGAGAGCAAAACCCAGAGCAGGTTGCAAAGAATCAAAGATAGCCCTGACATGATTACTCTGTGTAGCAAAGGGAAGAAGAAGAACAGTTAAAAGTGGGTTTTGAAAGGGAAACCAAACCACCACACCACTGTTACACAGCATTTTCATGTTTGAGCCTGTGTTTTATGACTTGCTACTAGTAAGGTATAAAGGACGGGGTAAGGCTGAATAAACAGAGGATGCTTCTCACTTCAGCACATACCAGATATGGCCCAGACAGTAGCTTGACAGGGTGTTTTAGATCAAAATCAAACATACAGTGCAGTAAGAATAAGGATGTATATAAAGCTATTTGTGAATTTGAGATGTAATGTAGAAGATGCAGTAATAAACACTAATGAACACTAAGATGCAGTAATAAACACTATGGAGGCAGATGAGTGTTTAAAAAGGGGCCTAATATTTGGCAGCTTTGGTTGGAAGTGAAGCAATGAGGCAGGAAGACACAGTATGTATGGTCTACAATGTCTTTTTACAATGGACCTTGTGACCCTGCTTTGGGTCTCCTGATTACTAAACTCTTCACATAGCCCTGACTAGATGTCTGGAAGCCATTTATGAAGAGCTAAGCTGTGAACTGCAGTTCCTGGTGTACAAAGGAGCATGATTTCAAGACTCCACAAGGAAAACAAAGCTAAAAGGAAGAATGAGTTCTTGTTTAAGCTGTGTTAGGTGTGGTATGTTTGCTTTTGTTCACCAAATCTTGGGGTATGTTTTTATGCACCCAGACTTTAGGAGCAGGAACATTGCCCTTGATCTCTCAGGAGGCACATCATCTCACCCTGAATCTCCTGCCTTGTGGGGAAACAGCATCTTCCTGACCAGGGAGACCCATCTTACAACTTCTTACTCTACACTATACTCACTAAGTTACTTTTTCTGTAGCAGTATTGTTAAACAGGTATTTGTCACTTCTATGATGTTCATATCAGAGCTGGAATCAAAAATCTTCAGTGATCGGTGGAAACATTTTTGACCTATCATAACTCAAAGTACCAATAAAAACATTTCTGCCAAGATGCAATGCTCCCAGAGCTGCAGAAACACCACACCCATGTCTCCATTAAGACCTGCTGCATGACAGGATTGGGAAGCTGGCAAGGACTTTGCCTCCATAGGCAACAAGGAAAGTGTAGGAGAGGACAGTGATTTTTTCACCCTGGCATGTCTAGTGTAAGGTGGAGAGAACTACATGGCACTGTGAATCATGTGTGAGTCTAGAGAGCCCAGGAGAATGGGATCCAAAGGTGTGAGCTGGATAAAGCTTTTCTCTGTTGTTTTATTTTTTTCTTTTTCCTTTTTTTCATGAATGAAGGTTAGGACGCTAAGAACAAAGTATTGAGACAAAAGGAATAATCATGATGACACTAAAAGCTGTTAAATGTCTCTTGCCACTGTCTGAAGGAACCAAAGGTATGCTACACCACACAGATAAAAGAGGTGGTTCATGATAAGACTAAGAGTGGTGCTTGAGGCCACTTGCAACAGAAAGTGCATTCCTCCAAATAAAAAAGCTTGATACACTCTGTTTGACCTTGCCTGCCATCAGACGCAGGCACTTTTGCAATATAACACATTGTTGGTGACAGTTTGAAAAATTAAGGAGTGATTGAAGATCCAAATATAGGTATCTGGAAATATGTGTGTCACAACGCTTAGTGCTGAAATTACGCCAGGTGTAACATGCAGTAAATGGCACGCGCTAATCTACACTGTTAATTAACTACCGCTTGCTTGCCTTTGTGGCACAGAGGTTTATGTGAAATCCCAGAGAATAGTTTGGGCTCTTCTCAGTGAATATCTCACATTCCCAGCTGCATCACCGTTTCAGATGTTCCCTGGAAAAGGACATGTTCTTGATCAATGCAGAAGAAACAGCCGCTGCCAAACCGTTAACAGGCCCCATTGCACTCTGCCTGCTTTCTGAACTGCATCGTGTGCTCATTGACTCTAGCTAAAATTTGCATTATTCATTATGTTCTTATTTATTTTTCATATTGACAGGCATCTAGTAAGAGGTTTTATTTTCCTGGCTACCATCTCCCCAGTGTAACCTAGGATAGGAAGGAAAGTGGCTCAAGTGAAAATCAAACAAAGGTAAAGCTAATATCTCAAAGAAGACTGCACAGCCCAGCTATTGCTGATAGCAAAATGCAACAGAGATTGTCTCAGAGAATTGTTCCCAATGCAGTGCATTGCTTAAGGGAGGAGGGTGGAAGAAAGTCACATCCCAGCACCAGGGGCTCTTTGTTGTGGTTAGAAAGTGCTGCAGTTTGCACAGGTTTCACTGAGCAGGAGAGAGGATATTGTGGTACGTTTTTGTGAGCATGGAACAGTTACTTAGGCTTGAGCAAAATTTAAGGCTTAAGTGCATAGCTGTCAAAACCAAAGGTCCTAAGTAAAACTGCCATTGGCTTTAATTACTCGGGTATTTGATATGTGGTCTGTGCTTAAAGGCCAGAGGATGACTAATATAGGATGGTTTATTTAAGTTTTCTCATTCCACAGTTTATAATACTTTTAGATGGTAACAATCAAGGAAAGCTCTAATTATTATCTTTAAAATAAAATAATAACAGCACACTTACAGGAAAGTAGGTCTTTTGACCAAACAGTTATTTTTATCACAGTGCATTACAAAGCCACTTTTTAAATCCACAAAAATTCTTTAGCATCTAAAATAACCATCTGGAAACATCATGACAGAGTAGTATTGACTGGGAACAAAAGGCAAAGTGGTATATCTTTTATTAAAAAAAATTCCAGACACAAGCCACAATCGTCAGGTTTTGTGACTAGACTAATCCTCATGCAGTGCTAACCACATAATATGAATTAAACCTGTTACTTGACTGAACTACAGACTTTTTGAAAAGCCTTATTTACAAAAATTTGATGACCAGTACTACCTCTTAGATCCCATGATCACCACTCTTTTAAAGAAGAAAGGAAATTGAGGTCTTGCTCTACTTGCTAGTCTTCTTTCTGAAGTGTCAGATGGACTTGACTGTGAATAAACCCAGACAAGAGTTGTCTGCCAAAGAAGAAAAAAAAAAATAGAAAAAAATGAGTCAAGAACTGAATCAGCAAGCTCAGAATCTTGAAATGCTCCTTAGACCAACATTCTTTCTGTAAAAGCCTCCCTTGTCAATGTCCCTAGCTTCAAATTCTGTTTCATGGGGACCTACTCACTAGAGGACATCATCAGCACTCTTTTTGAAGTGGAACAGAAAATTTCCACAGTTTATTGATCAGAAAATGCTACTTCATGTAGCATTTTAATGCTTGTTTATGTGAAATATCACTCTAAAAGAAGTCAGTGAGGTATTCAAATAATTGTGAAATGTTCCCTTTTCCATTTCCCAAATATAACTCTTGTGTTTACCATTTAGAATTTACTTTCTTTCTAATAGCTTTAATTTTGTAAACATTTAAAAATTGCAGTCTTCTAAAGTCAAAGTAAAAAGTTATCATTCAGATAAATATTAAACATTTTATGTAGTCCAAAATAAGATCCTTAAAATAAATGGCAAACATTTTGGTTTTCAAACTTTGATCCACAACAAAAATGAACTTGAAACATCAAAACCTCCTTGTGGTACACAAGTTCTGAATCGTGGGCTGACGACTCATTAGATGCCTTGTTATACTTCCTGCAAGGCACATTAGGAGGAATCAAATAGGGGAAGGTCACCAGGAAGGACATCATGGCCAGCGAGCTCCTGAATTCACCATGACTGCAGTAGCTCCATGCTGAGAGGTAAGACTTTTGGCTGACCTGGATTTTAGCATCCACAGTAGTGTATGAACATAGTGCTACACTGTTCTTGTTCTAGTCAGAGTCACCTTTGTGAGGTACAGACATTCCCAAAGCAGATCCATGATGATGTGTGGCATTTGGGAGCCTGTCTGCGTTCCCACTGCCAGGTGTTGTCCCAGGCAGCCACCCTTTGTCTGAGATTACACTTTGAGAAGAATGGCCTTGGTGGAGAAATGGGCTCTGGTAATTAGAGCTGGCAGACCCTTTTTTGGTTGGCAGGTGTGGAAGTTACTCACTGGTAAAACTGAAAAAGGCAGGGTATTTACAGACCTATAAAGAAGGAAATTGGTAATAGGAATAATACCTGGGGAGATGGTTAATCCTTGATTTGCCTGAGAGCCCTTGTTATTTGAAGGATCTGTAACTTGGTTTTCATGACGTGTCTTAGTAGTTAGAAATACCTTGGTCTCAGCTGTGCTGTCCTGGGAAGCACCTTGTAGACACTGTAGGTTTTGCAGTGCCTTTGAACCATGTAAGTCAGAAGCAGCTGTTTTTGTGCCATGTCTCACTGTAACGCTGAGCTTGATTAAACTTTGAACATCAACGCATTCTGTGCTTCAAATTCAAGCTGGTCTTTGAGCTCTGGCTTTAAAATGTCATTCTGGAAGAAGGCAAGAACAAACATCAGAAAATTTCTTGAGAAGCTTTTAATTGCTTTTCATTCCCCAATTCGCTTTCTCCTCCTTTCTCACTCAGAAACAACAATTGCTTGGGTTTTCTTCTTAACTAAAACCGAATTATGAGAAAAGCAGGTATTATTCTACTCCAACAGCTGTACGCGATTTACAACACAGATCGAGTATGCTGTTTTCATTTTCATCACTTGTCTCACTCAGAGCAAACTTAGCTGTCTGCAGGTGTGATCCTAAGAAAATGCCCACCACAAAAAGCACTGACAATTTTGCACAGTTGAGTCAAGTCAGGCTAGGAACTTGCCCTGTTCTTACTGCTTGTGTGTGCTACCCGAGAAAATGTTAGCTTCATGGCAGGTGGATAATAGCAGAGTCCTGTTGATTGATTGCTGGAGGCCAGGACCTCCTGCTTATGGCAACAGCCATTATTTGTCTTATTTTAATTTGACTGGATCCTCAGTGGTGGTAATCAGTGCATTTCCAGTGGAGAACAAAGTCTCAATTTTTAACATCTCCCCCCAGTTTACACTGAGCTGTTGCCGGGATTTGCCAATCCCAGCTCCTCCGCCTATGCAGATCTGGACCAGGACTTTGTGACTGTTTAAGTGCACCTTGCCCCTGGATAGCACTATTACACCACCCAGGGAACCTTTCCTCATTTCATTCCCAGGCCTACCTTTTCACATTGTTTACCTAACAGATTTAACCTGTAGTCATTCTAGTTACACTTGGTAGGTATCGGCATGTCAGTGTCTAATCAGGCAGCATCTCTTCGTAATGCATTGCCTTTTTCGGACTTCTGTTTTGGACCAGAAGCTCATAAGTCTCATAAGGCATCTGTACTGCAATGCTTTGTTTTATGAGGCAAATAAATTAAAACTTTCTTTCCATGTTCTGTGGAAAGACAAAAAGTTGTTATTATTCTTGCAAAACCACATTAAACAGAAAGCAACAGCAACCAGAGTATTGCTGACATTGCTTAATGAAAACCAGAGCATTGCAGTGGAAAACATGCTGGGAAGGACAGCTTCAATTAGAGGAAAGGGGAGATTAAAGACCTCTCTTTTATACAACCTAGGGAAGGAATGTGAAAGAATGGGTTTGAAGAAGGGTCTAATTGAAGGATAAAATGGAAACAGTAAATGGTTTACGATAAGATCAGTAGGCAGAGACAGTGAAGCTAGGAATATGTGTAGAAGTTCATAAACCCCGCCAAAGCCAATTCAGTCTGGACCAGGCAGATACAGAGGAAATATCCCAAGAATTGTGAGCATGCAGAAATCCTATTGGACAAGGACAAAAGTCCTGAAAGGGAAGAATGTAAATCGTTTGAAGAACAATCAAGTATTTTTCGCATTAAAAAAAATATTCACTGAAATGGGAGGAGAGCTGGGAAGATCAAGGTCTTTTCCTGAAAGAGGAATGAATGAAACTTGGCAACAATTATGCTCTGAAGATACCCCTGTAATCACAGAAAATTGGTCTTTTCAATAGGGAAAATCTGCCAGGCTTGGAAAGGTAAAACCTCTTAAACTTGAAATTACTATAACCATGTGTCATATTTCTTCTTTACACATTGTATAAAAGAGCTTTGAATTAGACAAGTATGCTTTTGGTTAATTTAAATTGTTAATTCAACCAGGCTAAGAACAAAGGCAGGGAGGAGGAAAGCGGGATGAAGGAAACTATTTCAGCTTCAAAGAATGATCAACTGTGTTAACAACAGCAAGAGAAACAGGATACCAAGAAAAGAAGGTTTTCTGAAAAGCAGTCCTCATTCTCCCTAGGTTTTCTGTAATAGCCTCAAAAATTCAGCCTTTTTGTTTGCTGCTTCTCTGATTTTGAGGCAGGGCTAACTAATCTTATTTTCATCCACCTACTGATGCTCTGGAGAGTGGCTCCACCAGAGCAATCTGCCACCTGTCTTCCAGTGCAATCTTCTTTTCACCACTCCCTGGCTGGCAGCACAGGTTAAGTGCTATAATCTCTTGCAGTTAATACTGCCATCTGATACCACCAACCATTTTATTTATTCCATGAAAAGTGTCTGAGTGTATCTGCCCTCTTGAGAGGCCATACACACCCCATTTCTTTCTGTTCTTAACTGCCACCTGCCCAGTCTTCGTACGGTGCACTTGTTCTTGTCACTTGGTCCTTTTCACTGTCTGTGTTTATTCCACCAACATTCTTTCTCTCTCAGCTATTAAAAGCCCTAAAGCTAGTCCAGTATGTGTGCATTGGTAGGTATGTATACTCATGTAAGTATGTACGTATTTCATCTATTCAGGCCATGCCACCTCCCTGCTCCTTTTCGATGGCAGGTGTTTTGGGGATGTTTGCCTGGCCACATGCAGACATGCAGTGGTGGAAGGAGGGGAACCTGCCCCTGCAGGAGAAGAACATGAGGAAGCTTGGCTGGTGCCTGCCTGTACCATATCTAGCTCTTTTTAATGTCCTGAGTTCATTTATTTCATCAGTACTTAAAACCTCTTTGGAGTATTTATGATTTTTTATTGGGTGTTTCCTAGAGACACGCATAATATAATTGGTCTAGCAGTAATTCTGCTATGATGTGTTTATAAATGCAAGCTTAAGCTTCTATGGGAAGTTTAGAATTTCATGTTGAATTATGCAAGTTTACACAGAGGTAAAAATGTGAACCAGAAGAACTAGGTCATTATGGGAGAGCTTCTATTTTTACCTGAAGTAGATGAACATTGACAGACATCCTTATGAAAGGATGACACTTGTTTTCTTACTGACTTATTGTCACTGTGTTTTCTCTTTGGTTTAAACTCTGCCTGAGTGAGGCACTAGGGAATGTTCCTGTTGCAGCAGCAGAACTACATACAGCTATCTGAATTAATTAGGCCTGTTAATCAACAAGGTGTATTCGCACAGGCCAAACCACACACTGATGGGATTTTTAATTTAGTTGCTTACCTTTGTTGGCACAGCTCTGTGTCATGTAGACACATGATATGCCCAGTAACTGGTATCATTTTTCCCTGGAGTGGTAAGTGACCATCAGAGGTTCACAGGTGGAACTCCTGATCCTGGCCATGGAGTAGAGCAGGGCCTGGAGCAGCTTTCTATTAATAACTGCCTCTGGTTAACTCTGATAGCCTGACAGGGCTTGCCATCCCTTCCTTACAGACACTCCCGGCAGGTGATTTCTACCTCCTTTTTTCTTCAGCACATACAGCTTGGGTAATGTCCTGAAAGGAGAATTATTGCAGTGCATAAAGATAATCTAAATTTAAAATTGCTGCAGCTGCTGCAGTCACTCTGTTCAGGTAGGTAGGTCCATCTACCCTCGGGAAAGGGAAATGGGCAAAGTTAGACTCGTTGCTCACCACTGTGGCTGAGCAAGCACAGGGAAGTGAGTGGAATGTAACTGTTGGTATAGAGACTATCAGGAAGATTGGTTATGTCTTCCCAGATTTTGTGCTTTTTTACTGCCTTAAAAAATAGAAAAGCTTCACAAGTTATTTGGCAAGGACCAGGAAAATGTTTCAGATCTTAAATTTTCATGGGCTGCAGAAAGCCATTTCCCAGGCAGCTCTGATCAGACGGATATCATTGTGCCCTTTCCATGAACTCCATCCTGTCACACCGTATTGCAGATCTTAGAGAAGGATGGGTCTGTAACGCAAGATCCTCTATGGGCAAGTGTTGTTGCTCATTTAACCTGCTGCCTTAGTGGTGGGCTGTTGTGACACCAGCTGTCTAGCCTGTCTGAACAACCATGTGGGGAATTTGGAAGGCTACTGCCTTGCACCCATGGTCCTCTAGGAGCTTTTCCCTCCTAAATAGCCTTCAATTGCAGCCTGCACATTTTTTTGATATTTTATGGCAAATTTGTCCTCCAGTCAAATCTCAAAAATTAAATTGGGCTAGAAGAGAGTTCACTTATGCTTCTCTGTTCCTCAATCACTCAGAAGATGCAAATCTTGCAGAAGAGAGGCCATTACTACAATTTTATATAAAATGTATGTATATATCTGTGCTTACTCATTTTAAATGATTGCTCTATCTACTGTGAGGAGAGGCTTCGTTGCAATACACATTTTATATGTATCTGCCCTTTAGAAACCACAGTTTGAACACCTGACTTTGAAACTGCAGTGACCGGATTCTAACTCTGTTCTATGAAATGATCCTTTGGCTGTGGCCTTGTTTAGACAAGACGCTGCTGAATGTACCTTTTAACCAAAGCAAATGTAGTGGAAATAGTCTACTTCTTTCAATACATCAGCATGGCTCAGCTTCCCAAAGGTATTTTGGTGCCTCATTGCCATTGATATGGCCTCTGAGGTAATCATTATATCAGCCATTTCATAGAAATGTAACTCAGCAATTTTTCTAAAGCTCTTGGGAAAAAAAAAAGGTGTTGGGGAAGGTATTTATCAAAACGAGTGAGACTGAACTTGACAGAGGAAGGTGTACCTGCTTCTGTCGACATAGCGTTTGAGGCAATTAGAATCACAGTCATTTTGCTATTTACTATTTTTAAGTCTTTTGAAGTATATTTGAACATAAATGAAATTTTAACAACTCAGTATATTGTGCATGATGTTAGAAAATGTAGCCTGAAACTTTAATGGAGAATAATCTGTGCTTGAGGTGGAAACTAAGTAGAAATGAACGAAAACTTCAACTGATGTGTAATAGTGTCCTGCAGAAAGGAGGAGAATGATTTGTGACAAGCATTTTGAGCAGAGTGGGTGCAATATGATAAAGATGATGGTGGCAGGTCTGGGTAGTTTGTTCCCTAGTGGGGGCAGAATAGCAAAGACAATAAAATCTGAGACTAGTGCAGCTCTGGGCCTCCCACAGAGAACCAAAGTCCTGCTTTTGAGGAATGAGCAGAAATAAAATCCTGTGAAGCACTATGGCAACCATCACCAGGGATACCATCACAGATCTGAAACATGTTTATCCAGAAGAATTACAAGTCACAGAGTAGGATGATAAACTTGGAAATGGTATTTTAAAAGTAAAAACACTGTCAGGTGGTAATTGCAGTGGTACAGAAATGTGACATTTGGACTTAATAAAACAAATCTCTTTTTAAGAGATACTGCAGTGACTATGTCCTAGAAATAGCCACAGAGAGTTGTATTTCCAAAGTATCTGTACACAAAAGAACTGAGCATTGTGCAAGAAGGCAAATCAGACCAACGAAGTCACTGCAGTAGAACCAGGTAAAGATCTTTAATCAAAATGAATTTTAAAAAAATTAAAAATAGAAAAATACTTAATGGTCCTATATAAGATGAATACATACTGACATCTGCAGTTAATGATATTTGTGGGTAAAGAAAATGCCTTTTGGTGTAGTGTGGTCTTCGTGGATAAGGTTCAGCTGAGCTATATTAATATTTGGCAAAGGTGGAACCCCTGCCTGATTCTTGGCTGTTTTGTTTTAAACAAGGAAGTGGGAATTGTCACATTCTGTTCCTGGATGTATCACTGAGCTGATCTATCACACTGGGCAATTAATTTATTTCCTTCAAATTTCTATCTTTCAAAGGAAGACAAAAGCTTACTAGAGTATTATGAAGATGATCTGCTTACTGTCTATGCAGAGGTTTAAACCTGTGAAGTGTTGGTTTACAAAATGCTGTATGATGTAATTTGTTGGCATTCTTCACAACTGAAATTTTTATCATGTGTCTTGAATGCTTTTGTCTTTCACCTATATTGCCCACAAGTCATCTTGTTTCTCAATGAATTTTCCAATTTCATGTAGCTCTTGATGTTGTCTGCTCACGTCTTCTGCAGAGGTACAGAAAAAGATAGTGTTATCATTTACTCATGCAGAATTAATGAATGATCCTGTAAGAACAGTAACTAATAGTAGCAGTCCATGTAAAAAAATGTTTCTGAATCTTGCTGCCTGGCCTGGTTCACATACGAAGTTGAACTGTCTTTGCTGGTAGTTAGATGGTTCCAATCTCCTGCCCTATCTCTCTGGGTGTGTAAATGTCCACTAACCTTTGCAGATGCTTCAGTTAATAAAGAATAAAAAAAATAAATCCAGTATCCCACAAGTCCCTCAGTCTCTGCCAGGATCCCCAGCTTGTGCTACTTGGCTCTCCCAAGAAGGAGGCTGGTGTCCAGGAGCTAGACTGGGCCACCCTGAGAGTGCATCTGCATATCTGCTTGTATCCTGCACCACCTGACAGAGAAAAATGAGCAAGACTGCAGTCTGTGTCGCTGGTCATCAGACAAGTACAAGTACCCTAAATAAGAAAAGTATTTCTAATGTTTGAGATCTAAGAAAAACTAGTAATGTTTTTGTAGTAGTAGCCTAATTCCGAGTTTGAATAACAAAAAAGCTATTTCTGAGTAACGAGAAAGACCAAAGACAAAGACAAATTATCACAGGCACATTCCTTCTCAATCTCCAAAATACTATCATCTCAGTATTTTCTTATGTGCTTTTCTGACTCAGCTATTGTCAGTGCAATAACATCAAACCATTCCTCAATGTGTATGTCTTGGCTTATGACTTAAGAAATGAGCACTTGGTTCTGCTGCATTATTTAAAATTACTCTTCACTATTATTGGTAGAAATATGTTACTGTCACTCACACACTGACACAAATTCAGTCATCCTTTCTGTGGATGCCTTACACAAATTAAACAAACCACTATGCATTGTATAAAAGCATTTTGGGTTAAAATGGTTCAAGTCAGTCCAATAACCAAGAAGCTCAATGATTCATTACAGCTGGTATGTTTATTTGTATTAGTATTGCATCCTTATCTTTTTTGAAGGCAATTAATTTTTTGCAGCCTGAATTTTCCTACCGCTGAACATAAAGGCCTTTATGATTGGATTTGCTTGGAGTGGTGAGCTGTGGGGGGGGGGGTTTCTTCCCCTCTAACTTTTTGTCTTGTGTTTCAGGGCTGCCAGAACATCTGCTTGGTCTGATGCAGGCAGCAGCTGCAGGTGCTGTGTGGGTGATGCACTGGACAGGAAAGCACCCCTGCATGGCAGCTGCCCTCTACTTCCCACTGGGACACTTGTTTCCTTTCCACTTGTGGCAGTGTTCTGCCCACACTTTTCAAACCAAAGGACTACATCCGTGTGGAGCAGTTTATTCTGAGGAACAATTCAGGAGTTTTGTCCCTAGCTTATAAAGATTAGGAAAGATAGCAAAGCCTCTCCTAGTGATTTAGTGTAGTAGTTGAAAAATCAGGGCTTATTTCTAGATGGACGTGGTCATGATTTTCCCTTTATAAGTGCATATACCAAGTACAACTCAACTATACTGCCATATGAATCAGAAGAAGTGCCTATATAGAGTGGGAGTTTCAAGCATGAGTTGGTGAAGAGAAACTGTGACTCTAAGTGCTTTTTAAAAGCTTTTTGAAATCTCATGCTCTATTACAAATAGAAGAAACAACTATCTGTGTTAGGTACACACCACAAATACTTTCTACATCATCTAATAATGAGGAAAGGGGTAAGATGGAATCTTACTTTACTTTGTATGAGTTGTATGTGAGAAAACCACAGAGCTACAGCTTTCTGCTTGGTTGCAAAAGCATAATTTAGATACTTGGATCTACCTCTTCTTGGTAATTCTATAATTCATTTTTATAGCAAACTAAATAGGAAGGGGACAGATGAATTTTTCATGATATTATGTATCAAAACATTCTAGGAGTAACTCACAAAGCATTTTATATAGTGGCTCCCCTGTGCCCCCAGGGCTACACATCTAAAATCAGAACCACTTGGTTCAGAAAAGACAGGAACAATTAAAGACGGAGGGTGGTTTCCAGGTCTTGAAAATCAGTAAGTTTTCACAGCTCCCAGTAGAGCCCATTTCAGCAGAGAACTTGGCTTCTTAGATGCATACACAACTTTTTGTGAAAGATTACTCTTCATGGAGTTAGCAAGCTGCCAGGCAGCCTCAGAGCAAAAGAAACAAAGCTAAAAACTCTGGACTCAACACATGCTGATGCTGGGGAAAAGCTCGGGTTTTCTAGGGCCTTCTTCCTTAGTCTATCAGCTAAGGTACAATGAGACTGTAAAAGAACTCTTTAATTTAATGACTTTCATTAGATTAGGAGGTTCTCAAATGAATGAGGAATTATGAGCAATTTAACTCATGAAGGGCAGCAACGATCACAAATTGGAGGGGGCCAAGAAATACTATTATGAACTTCAAACTGCTGTTCAAATCCACATAGGGTCTGTGTACAGAGAAGAAATACAGAGTCTGAATACCCTGGCTTGTTTTAACTATAAATGCTTATTAACCAATCATAACATTCTGAAATCTGGATAAACAACTATATTAAAACATAGCATTTGAGCCAAGCAGCTTTTGGCTAGTATCTTAAGTTTAGTGCTATTCCCAACGAAGTAATTTGAAATTAAGAGTGGCCACACTATGCAAGCTGTGTAAAACCAAACAAGCATCTATTCCATTTTCCCATCTCCAGCAATGGCCAGGTTCAGACCCCCAGCTTTGTTAATGCAGCCTTAACGCAAAATCTATTGAATTCAAAGGAAAGATTTTCCTGTTGATTTCAGAAGGAGCAGAAAAAAGCCATGTAAGTGGCAATTATATATTCTTTGCCTATTTTAAAGTAAAAAAAAATAGAACAGAATGTTTTGAGTACCTACAAAATAGTTGAAGTATGTTGGGCTAATCTAACACGAAAATAGCCAAAAGTTGAAACAAAGATAATAAGAATATTCTCAGTTTTGCTTGTAAAAACATTTATACTCATCACCACGACATTTGTCTTTCTACCGCTGTGCTCCATGGGAGACACTTTGGTGGTGTTAGTGGTGTTATTTAGTTGAGTCTCAGCCCTTGTTAGAGCCAGGTGACTTGCTGCCCTTTATTGTAATAACATCAGATATTTTACTGATGAAACAAGTAATCTGAATAATTACCTTGGGGCCCTATGGGCCAGCAGGCATGGCAAGAAGCACAAACGGTCCTGGGCGTGGATGGGAGCAAGGTGGGGCCTGATGCACCTAAGGAGATGTAGAAACTTGGAGCTCTGGGTTTTATTGCCCTTGGGTCACTGGGGTGTTGTGTTACTGCAGTTGAGGACTTTACCAGGAAGAACACTTATAAAGGGCTTTTGAGTCCCTGGAAAAGAGCATGCTCATGTATTTCCAGAGGTAACCTCAAGGGTCCTAAGGAAAGGATGAAAGACTCACATTTCCTCAAACAACTTTCAAAGAGTGCAGGCTTCCTGTCCTTTACACAGTCCTAGAAGGGGGACTAGGACTTGACCCATCTCTTGTTCCAAAGCCTATAGCAGCCTTTTAAAAAAAAATCCAAAAACCAAACAATAACCACAGCTAATTAAGGAAATACTATCTACACATTATGCCAGAATATGTAAAATGTGGGTTTATATTTTATGTACACAGTAAACCAAAAAATTTTGCTCCTTTGTGTGTTGCTATAAAGATATATACGAAAGGACTTTGTAGGAGAGATTTTAGGCAGTTTAAATACAAGTTATTTATGTGAAAGTAGTCATAAAACAATTAAATAATAAACAATTTTCAATTTAACTGTTAGTTTCTGTTTTCTATGGTGCTGAAGACTGGAAGTTTACTGCAGCAGAGAAAAAATACATACTAATGAGAGACTCAGGAAGCAAAGTTACTGGGATGTGGACCCTTTTATCAAAAGAAAGGCAGCATAAGAATATTTTTTAGTGTTTTTTTTAAGGTTTATCACATGCTTGTTCTAAATTCCCTCTGCTCCCAACACTAAAGAGAGCTCTCTACCAATAGAGCCTCGATCAAACACCTTAGAAGTTGTTTTTCTTCAAGCTCCTTGTGTACAAATTGTTCTTGTACAAGTCCTTAGATTACAGCCAGGTATTGAAAGGGAGGAGAAAAAATTATTGACCTCCAAACCCCACTGTTTCATGATGAGCCACAATCCTGAAGCTGATATTTCCTCCAGAAACCTAGCTCTTTTTTGTCTTTTTGGACTCAGGTTGTCTGGAAGTTGTCCTGGAAAGCACAGGCAAAACTGTCAGAGTGCTTATAACCAGGAAATTAATCATAGACTGCCAAGGTCATAGAATCATGGAACAGAATGGTTTAGGTTGGAAGGAACCTTAAAGACCCTCTGATTCCAACCCCCTTGCCATGGGCAGGAACACCTTCTACTAGACCAGGTTGCTCAAAGCTGCCTCCAGCCTGGCCTTGAACACTTCCAGGGATGGGGCATCCACAACTTCTGTGGGCAACCTCACCACCCTCACAGCAAAGAATTTCTTCATAACATCTAATCTAAATCTTCCATTTGTCAGTTTGAAACTGTTACCCCTCATCCTATCACTACACTTCTTGGTGAAGAGTACCTCCCTGTCTTTCCTGTAGGCTCCCTTTAAGCACCAGGAGGCCGCAATGAGGTCTACCTGGAGCCTTCTCTTCTCCACGTTGAACAGCCCAGACTCTCACAGCCTGTCCTCATAAGGGAGGTGCTCCAGCCTCCTGATCATATTAATGGCCCTCCTCTGAACCTACTCAAGCAGGTCCATGTCTTTTCTTACACTGCGGGCCCCAGAACTGAAGACAGTACTCTAGGTGAGGTCTTACAGGAGTGGAGTAGAGGGGCAGAATCACCTCCCTCGACCTACTGGCCATGTTTCTTTTGATGCAGCTCAGAATATGGCTGGCTTTCTGGGCTGTGAGAGCACATTGCTGGCTCATACTCAGCTTTTCATCCATGAACACCTCCAAGTCCTTCTCTGCAGGGCTGCTCTTAATCCACCCAGGTCCAAGACCTCTACACTACATTTTCAAGTATAGTAAAATACATCTAGTTACAAGTATTATATGTGTACTTTCAATTAACAAGCACCTAGCTACTGGCTGTCCTAGCCAGTTTTCCAAGAGAACAGGATAAAAGCTGCTCACATTAACTTCAGTGAATGCCCCAAAGCACATTAAATTGTAGCATGCAAAAAGCTGGATTTCTTTCCCATCTGTTCATGTGTATCAAATGTTGCATGAATGTAGTTGATGATAATACATGCCAGTTGAGGGTTATTTGGATGTGGTGTTCTGTTTTGAGGTCATCTCTCATCAGCCTATGTTTACCAGTGCTTGAGTCCATTTAATCCACTGGCAGTTAGGATTTTTTGAGGGGGGATGAGGGGTGGCGAGGCATTGCTTTGTTTGGCGTTTTATTAAATTTGTGTTATGGAAAGATGGCAGGTGGGGTTTGGGAGGAAGAAAAGCAGTTCTTTTTCACAGAAGTGGGAAAATACAGTTCCAGTGTGAATGAGATCAGTGTCAAAAGACATCTGCTGCCAAGGAAACACACCATATTAGAGAAATAAGATCACAGTTTTCTCTTACTGCAACTTCTCTGTTTTGATTAATATCTGTGATACAGTCCAGAGGAAACACCAATGGGAGGAGAAGCTGTTGTTCCAAAGCAATTGGGCATACACAGGTTTTTAAAATTATTTTATTTTTCTTAAGTGTCTGTAGAATGAGGCTTGATGCTCTCATTAGCATTGCAGGACACTCTGGAGCACAAGGATGCCCATGCCCGGAGGCTCATGCCTGAGGCAGTCATTCATCACTTCTATCACTTTCTCAAGTAAACCTCAAAGCTGAGAGGCAGAATAGTCTTCATGTGTGAAACTGTGTATTGACTGGGAAGCAAGTAAAAGTGGATGATGATTTAACTTTTCAGAAAAAATCCTTGTCACTTAGAAGTTCCTGTATTATACACTTATGTTAGATATCTAATCCACTGTATCACCCATCAGGAGACTAGGCACAAGCTGTCCAGCCTTTGCCACTTGTAAATGGATTTGAACTATATATGGCTTGTAAACCCCATAGCAGTCCTCAATGTGAGTTCAGTTGAGTCCCATGTTCTCCTTCTAAAAACAAGTATTACTAATGTTTTTACATCAAACTCATAAAAATTGGAATGGGTTTTACATCTAGATCTGACCTTTCCCAAAGTCTGGGAATGTTGAGGTGATTATTATAAGACTGCAAAGCCAAGGAGTAAAGGCAACACTTGGTAAATGTCCACAAAGAAAAGCACTAAGAAGCATAAAACATTTGCATGTCACGGAGCTGATACAGCCCAAAACTAAGTGACAGTGACTTTCTGGTGTAATACCCTTGACCCTTCTTATTTATTCTGTGAAGCACCTCTCTGTTAAGCAGAAAAGCCACTGAGTCATACAGGTTGGCTTAGCTTGTTCAAAGGCGTTGAAAAGGTTAGGTAGAGTCCCTTCCTGGCTGTGTGTTGGGTGTGGGAAGGAAACAAAAGCAAATTATTCTGCTGTAGTTGGACAGCATTATGAAATTAACATTCAGCCAAATGCAAATTTTCTTCTGCAAAAGATCTTATCAGCTTTTGGAAAAGAATAGCTGCCTTTTATTTACTCAGTGCCTAGTAGAAAAGGTCTGATAAGAACGGAGGTTGAAAATGAACAGCAGCTCTTTAAACCACCAGTCCGTCACAGTAACAGCTGAGGACAGTTCACTTCTGCATGTTTGCTAGTGTTTGTTCCAGCCTCAAAATGTGGGTTTTTTTGGAAACCTGATCCTTATGAGCTTCAAATACCCATGTGGGTGAGAAATTGCCCTTTATAAGAACACACAATGTCTTACTCCCCCTCCTGAGTATTGACCATTTCCTCCTCAGAAGATTGCAATGATTTAGCTGACTTTTCTGCTTTGTGAAAGTGAAAAATAAGGTTAAAATGAAGAATGGAAAACCCAAGGGAGATACAACTTAAGGACAGAGTTCTGGAAAAAATGCTGTTCACCTTTGTGATATTTAATTTCATAAAAACATTGAGGGGTTGGGTTGGTTTTTTTCTAGTATTATCTTATCCTTGTTAGATCAGTTTTGTTGATGATCTTGTAGCCATCCTAAAATCCTTCCAAGAGCCCAAGATATGATAAATAACACTGTAAATAACATGATTGCATCTTATTATCTAAGGCATAAATGGGAAAGTATTATGGGTGACAAAATATTTTTTAGGGAGGAACTGAGCTAAGCAGTACACAGTGCATAACCCATTAGCCTAATTCCTATCTGTAAAAAAAGTTTAGAGAGAAAGTTTCTTTCTCTTGGAAACTTTCTTTTCTCTTCTTTGTAAGAAAATGATCTTTAATGGGTCATTTATTTCATAGCTGTGTGCAATAGGGTTTTTCCCCTTTTCTTTGAAATGTGTAGATGCAGTCATTGTGAGAGACAGCAAATGGAAAGAAAAACTCTCAAAGGAGTTGCTACTCCCTTGTTAGATCACCCGTTACTCTGGACCTCATCTCTGCCCACTGACTTTGATTTGGGTTATGATGGGGTATGTTGATTGGAAATAAAATTCAATAATATTGACCTATCAGGACAAACTTGGATTAGATGTGCATCACTGAACTAATTTCTGCCTAATTCTCTGGACAGTTTGATCTCTTTGTAAAGATCTTAATATCTTACTGTCTGCAAATTCGCCCCCTTGAAGGAAGTGTTGCAGTTATTAAAAGAAGACTGTCTGAAAAGGAAAAATTTATACTGTTATCACCTAAGTATTGTACCTGAGGTTGCAACCTCTACTTCTCCAACCTAAGCTCCGTAGTTCTCTGGGATAGATAAATATTGGCAAACCCATTTTCCAGGTGGGAAAGAGAGGAAGAGACAGGTTATTTACCCCATGTAATATTGTGACTTCTTGGTATGCATGAGATTTGAAATCATAGATTCTTATGTTCACTCTATAGACCTTGCAGCTTTCCTGTATTTCCTGAAGGATGAGTCCTGAGAATGTGCCCTATATTACTGGATATTAAATTGTTGCAAAATTCACTGAAGCTGGTAAACAGGTATTGCAGTCCTTCAGAGACAGAGAAGCTAAGCACTCTTCCATTCAATGAGAGCTAGAATGGTAGAAGATACTGTCCAAAATTACAGGAGTAATAAGAAAAATAAAGAAACCCATATATAAGGGCTTATGGAAGAAAACCCCAACCAAACAGTAAAAAGGAGACAGAATGTCACTTGAAATTATGCCAGGGAACCTGCATCTGGTTTTTTGTTTGTTTGTTGTTTTTTTTTTTTTAATATTAAGAAATGGTTGCATGAATTCAGGTCTAACAAAGTTTCAAAATAAAAACAAAGTTTTGCCTGGGGGTTATGGCTCATTTTCATGTTACAGGGATTTTGAGTAAAATGTCTTTGGATAAATAAAGCTCAATTGTACATACAGCGTGGTGAATGAGTGGCTTGTTTTCAGCTCGGTATCTGGAGGTGGGGACTGACTGCACAAGAGTGAGAGCAGGAGATTCAGTATATTAAAGAAACGTGTTCTCTAGGTACATTTCTTCCACAAGTATCATGACAACTAAACAGACCTACTAAACAATGAGCACTTATTCACTGCGGTTATCACACCAAATGCTGGCTAAGTGTGGTCTTGTGCATTACCAGTTGCTTTACGATAAACTGATTTGTCTTTCCTCATCCTCTGTAATCGCATTTAGGAGCAATAAATGAGTATGAATGTGTAACATTATCATAAAGTAAAGCTTTTAGATTTCATGTACCACCTTCTATAAGCCATGGTAAAAATACAGTCTAATATAAATATTGAACACTTGAAAAAGTGTGGATAATTCAATGTTGGTTGAAACCACAGCACAGTGATGTAGCATGCTCAGAAATATCCCTATATGTGTCAACAGTAGAAATAGCAACCTGTGCTTGAGCATTTAAAAATACCATAGTTATAAAGGTTAGGGGAAAGGATTCTGCCTATCTTTTGGGGTTTTTTTTGTCCTCCAGCCAGCTTCTGAAGGGAAACTGAGTTCCATTCTGGTATCTTAGCCAACACTGGGCTCTGCCTGAGCTACTCATCTTGCAGAATTATAACAGCCACAACTTCAGTGACCTTACCTCAGAATACTTTTGTTCATCTGAAAATGTAAATAGAAATATCCAGAATGAAGAAAGAGAAATGAACCAAATAAATCACGCCATCCTTGCTTTACTTTATATTCCTGCTAGTGTATAATAATAAACAATTACTAGGGGCAAAAGAAAGCTAATCCATTCCTTGGAAAGTAAAGCACTGTTATGACAAGCTTCCTGAGTAACCTCAGCTGCCCCAGTGTGTTCCAGGCAAGACAAGCTGTTTTAGAGATAGCAAGGGATCAGGTTATACTGGAGCGATGTGCTACAAGATCTGCACTTTGAACTGCATCCAGAAGTGAATAGGTCATCACGGCTGCTGCTGAGGAGCCAGTGAAATGTTCCTACTAGTTAAACTGGTCTGGCTGAGGGGTGGCCAGCTTCAGCTCAAGTTTTAGTTACCTAAAATACATAGGGATAAAAATATAAAAAGAAGATAAGATAAAAAATGCTTCATAAATAATAGTGAAAATTATATGATTAGGGACTAAGCAAAGTGTAAAATTTTGTTTGTGCTCCTGAACCACATTTTCAGAGAACAGAGATAATCTCTCTTGTAGCTCTTCTCCAGTGCTTAGTGTTACACACATAACTACGTCTTACAACTGCACAGAAAACACAGCTCTGCACACCGAATGTTCTATGAGGGTGTTGTAAGAAACTTTATTCCAGTTTCTGGTATTACTAATTCCACTGTAAAACTGCAAATCTGTCTGGAGCTTCTTTAGAGCTACACTGAAGTGCTTGACTGTAGAATTTGGTCCCTACCAGGTAGTCTCTTGGTTGATACTTAAGTATTTGTGATGTCTAGTTTGCAAAGTTGGCTGAAATCTGTGTCTTCTATTTGAACATCTTTGCTGTTCTGAAACACGACTTGAGTATTTTTCCTCATGTGTGTGAAATGAAATCCAAAGGATAATATTTCACTTCTGCTTATTCTACATTTCATTCCAGTATTAACCTCTTTTTTTTACCCTTGCAGCGATTTGGCAAAACATTCTCTATCAGGCTCCACCTGTTGAATTCTGTTTGGTCCTGGTAGGTCTCTCCATGCATCCTGGGGCAGCCTGCAAACTCCAAGTTGTTGCCTCCTCTGCTTTTTCTGTATTCCTGGTGAGATGAAGTGCACTGTTAGCAACAGGTGAAGTGTTTGTGGCTGGTCAAACTGATATAGGCAGAAAAGGATGTTCACTTTGATAATGATCACTCTTCACAGCAGTGAATGCCACTGATGGCTTCTTTCAGAGCAAGCCCATCCTTCACATCCAAACCCTGACACCGTGCTCAGAGTAGGAGACACCTGCTGACAAAGTGGTCTGAGAGTGCCTCTGCCCCAAACATGTAAGAATATCAGGAAGAGAACCCATATATACATATATATAGGGAATGTAGGGGGAAAAAAAGGGAGAAGTTGTTATGGTTCAGAAAGGTCTTGGGTTAGGTTCAGGTCACATGAACAAACTGATGCAAGACAGTACATATGGTTGGTTGTTTATTTTCTAGATCTGCTAATGTATTTTTCTATGTAAAGCGAAGTGTTTCTGTACTGGAAATAATTCAAAACTTGTGCACCGAGTTAGTGGAAAGTTGTGCATGGGAAAAGTGTGTATTGAAGCTGCTTAGGTGTGGAGTGGCGAGAACCAGCACTGCTCTGGTGTGCCCTGGGAGAAAGGATCCAGGAAGATCCAGGTCTTCAGAGGGTTCCTGGCCTCACAGCCTATGCCACCAGAGACAGCAAGGACACGTGGCTACAATCCCTTTAGACTGAAGAAAACTTCTTTTTTTTTTTTTACTCCTAGGTCACAGTAGAGCAGCCAAATGAGTCATGCAGTGAGGGTGAGTAAACTTTAACAAGGTGATGCAGTAATATTCTACTATTTCCTATAAAACTACTAAGTGAAGAGGAAAATTTTTCAGAACAGGTAATTGAAATGTTATATTGCCACACATATATGTGTATTTGTATGTTTTGAAAATGGTCGTCCTATTTTTCTTCTTTAAAAATTTTTACTTGATTTTTAAATTGCACAAAGACATTCAGGGAAATTAACATCTCCAGAAACATGGTCTTCCATGTCATATATTCAATCATGTCTAATAAATGTTGTTTGAGGTCCTATGAGTGTATTTAAATGAGGAATCTTCTCATTTTCTCCTGCCATACCTGAATTTTCAATCAAGATAAAATTGTATTTTTAGCAGTTCTCTGTTCGTCTGGTACACAGAACACAACCCAATCATCTAATCTAAAATTATTAAGCTAACTCGTACCAAAAAAAAAGGAACAGAGATGTAGGTAAACACCATACAGCTTCTGGGAAAATGCATTTCTGAAGTGAGAGCAATTCTAGTGCAGCCCACATACAGTGATTGTGAACCCTGCTCTTGGAAACCTTTTCTTAGTTTCTATAAATGTATACTATATATTTTATTTATTTAAAATGTTTTAAAAGTATGGATTTGTGATTTATTTCAGTCACATCCTGTGTCTTAAATTTCTGTCTCCATCCTGTGCTTAAAAGCTTATGTTCTAATAACCTAGGAATACATTTGAAGGTGCTTAAAGGTTTTTAATTTGAGAGGAAATCTGTACTGTAAGATGTGAAGTGTTTTTCAACCTAGTCCTTTGATAGTCTGATGTGCCATAAATCTTACAGCGTGTTAGCTATAAATTTAATGTGCAGTTTGACAGCTGTTTGATTTTGGTTCTCTAAATGATTCTGAAGGAATAACAAGAATTCATTTCTAGACAAGCATAAGAAAGTCCAGCCTTTTAGATACCTCACTTTTGAGAAAGTAAATTGTGTTTGTTAATGAATAACTTCAGGAAAATGAGCAGACTACAGGAATCCTCCAATTCTCTGACAGAATTTTAGACCTCATTAGCAAAACCCTTTCCCACTCTGGTAGTCACAGGTAAAATCCTAAGCTAAAGGGCTTGGCATTCTCATTGTTCCCCAATGCAAATGGTAGTTCAGTTCTGGCTGCTTTTTATTCTGTTCACTTTTAGCTGTTCTTAGTAACATTGGCAAGGCCAGTGATGTGCTTTAACTAGGTACAGCTCAGTCACCCAATTGTATGTATATTCCACCAAGACGGCTCACAAACTACATGCAAAATTTGTTCCCTTAAAAGACACTTCAAAGGCCATTAGCTCGGGTGGTGAAATATTCTCTGAAGTCACTTAAAATGCAATGGCTCCATTAGATTTTATAAAAAGTAAGCATCAGCAGTCTTGCCATCTGTAAGAATACAGATACCTGACACTCAGAAGCATATTGTGTAACCACCAACATCAATGTTCAGCCTTTGTCTGGCTCCAGCTGAATTCAAAGCAAGGTGAATGGAAGCAAGATCAGCTAGGGAGTTTATTTTATGTAAAATATAAACATGTTAACAGGAGAAAATACTGTTTTCTTATGTTACAACCTTAATAACCAACATGAGATTTATCTTACAGTTCCGCAGGTAGTGCAGGGTTTAATTATATGTACATGATTAAAAAGAGCAGATACTCAAGTGTACACGTACACTGTGTATTGTATGCTTTTCTAGAAATTCAGTATTTTTATGTGTTGCCCATTATGTGTTCAATAATTTTACTACCCTTTAGTCCATTTTAAAATACTAGCACAAAATATTTAAGTAGTTTTATTATGATTGCATTGTTTTGACAAGGTAGAGAGGGACTATGTATTTACAAACACATATACATATTCCAAGCCTCAAAAAACAGTCCTTTCCATATTTCTTCCTCTGCTCTTTCTTCATCCCCCTACCCTACACTCATATTCATTCAGCGTAGGGTGACTTTTCTCCTAAAGAGTCATGGATAAGTTATGGAACTTGCCCTAGGGTCTTCTTTAACAAAAGTCACTGACGCTAGAAAATTGCCTCCAGAAAAGCACTTGAACCTATAGCATGGCTGCCCTGATGTTGCTCTTGCTGTTAGAATGAGAGTTGAGAGAGGACTAGAAAACAAATTAGCATGCAAACACAATCTGTCTAGGGTCATTTGCAGATATGGACACTACTGCAAATACAAAGCTGATGTTTAAGCTCAGCTTCTTATAGGAATGTATACCTATTAACAAGGTTTTGGGGAAAGAGGCTGCAAATATTCATTAATTATCTACTGTGGGAAGCAAGATGTTTTGGTGATCTGCAAGGTGTCTTTGCAAAGGGTTTGCTTCCGCCACTTTGGAACCCCTAAAAGGGTTAGGATCATCTAGAGGATGGAGCATCAACTTCAGCTGGGGTTAGAAGCTGCAGGTCAGTCCTGCTCCTCTTACAGACCTACCACATTATGCCAGAAAAGTCACTTACTCCCTATTATTCTTACATATAGTGAAGTTGCCACCTGCAACAGCCTTTGTTAGGCTGTTAAATTGACCACTGTGGATTGCACACACAAGCTAATTTATTTTACATTGTGCAATAATTCCAGCCTTGGTAATCAAATGAAGAAGAATTATTAAAGAATTATAGCAACTCTGAGACCATGAATAAAGGGAGTTATGTGCAGTTTCATATTAAAGTATTCAGGTAAAACCAGCAAGCAAAACTCCTAGGGGGTAAAGAATCATGAGTGTGTAAAAGCTGCAGGCTTAGTGCAGATGGTCCCATCAGGTGGGCACATACCTCCTGATAGGTGTTATTCGACCTTGTATGCAAGGAGTGTGTTAATCTGACTAAGTCTTGTGGACAGGTTCAAGCAATCTCTTTGAAGTAATGCATGTTAACTGGAACGAAATTAAAAGGCTTCCCAAGGGCTATTTAAATATTAAGTGCAATGTTAAATTGAGAAGAAACACCTCAGCAACAGAACTGATGCAATAGGAAAAAGCCCTGGTCTTTCATCGACCAGAGAATACAATGTCTAAAAAACCAGCAATAACCCTTGCATTAAAAACACAGAAACTCAGTGACTTTCTGATACGGCTACCACAGATGCTGGCCCCTAAGAAACATCCAGTGTCTTCAACAGATGGTGTAGTTTCTTTACACCAGCACGTATCTTACTTCATTATTTCTTCCCTTTATGAGAGCCTAAGTGGAGAGAAGGAAGATGCAAAAAGTTTGCTCCGCTTTCTTGCACTCACACAAGGGCCAAGAATACATGCAGCTCTTGAGCTTATTCATACTAGAGACCGTACAGAGCACAGATAAAATGGCAAAGAGAGCAACACCTGTATATCATCAGCTGGTTGACAGCTAACCCTGTTTGGTGAAAGAGAATTCTCCCGTGAGAAGTGGAGCTTTTCTGTGTTATAATAATTGATAACTGTGCCACAGAATAAAGTATTACCATCATTCTCAAATGGGTTAGCAGGTAGAGTGCAAAAAAGGCTGTGAAATGTGCGCTGTGAATGCAGCTCATCAGGTACATACTGCTATGTGCAGCAGACACATTGTAAATACTGATCCTTGTTATATATGAAAAAATACGTATGAACAAACTTGAGCTTCTCAAATTTACAACCCAACTAGGACTAGAAGCCTAAAAATGGAAATTAGGTTGTAACTAGAGATGTTGGACCACAAGCAAACAGCTTCAAAAGCAAAAAGACAAAGGCAAAATGTTAAGCTGATTGGAATTTCACAAGATTGACATTGTTGCTTAAAGTGCTTGGGTTGATTACATCTTAGAAAAGTCAAAGCACATAAAAATTAAAACAGAAAACTAATAATATTAACTACATAAGTTATTAAACAAATACAATATGAGACCAAAAAAAGAGAAATAAATTAAAACAAACACTGACAAAAGGTACTAGCAAAGAACAGGTACACAGTCAAAACTTAAAATTTCTAGTACACGTTCAGCTGTAATATACTGCTCACACTTGTCAGTACAAGCAGCACAAAAGGGGCAAAACAAGAAGGGTCTGCTGCTGAGAGGCATCAAATCACTGGCAGCTGCAAGCTTTCGGCTCAGGTCCCATGTACAGATGGGTGAATGAAATAAAATGTCTGAAGATAAATGACAGGTTGTGGGAGTACTTTAGGACCCACCATGAATTTCAGTTTCAGCTTAGTTAGGTCTTTAGTATCCTTATTACATCTAATGCAAGGGAAACATCTACTGCTTTATTTTCCTTACTCCAACGGCTAAAGGAATAAGACTTTTAAGATGTAATCTACTGCTCTCTGGTAACTGTAAATTATTAAAATAAAATTGACAGGAGTAATTTTGGAACTTAATTTCAACAAGGTGTTCTGCTTCACTGGTATGGTTTCTCCATCAGTTCTCTCTTCTGTCTCTCTCTGTTATGTCCCCAAAATAGAAATTACATAAAATCCTGACAGCTTCTTCTGTGAAACATAGAAGTTGAGGTCTGAGCTCATCTGCTAAGAGAACTGATTCATCAGCACTGCAGTGCTTCATTGGTTTCAGTGGAAAAACAGTACAGGACAAAAATGTACTTTTTTCTAAGTAAGAACACAGTAATAAGATTTATAAATGAACAACACATCTCAGCAACAGCATGTGAAACAAGCAGAAAACTTCAGATGTCATTAGGCCTAATATACTCAGAACCTGATAGCATAAACCCGGTAATTTTAGGGAATCACAGAATACTATTAGGCATCTGTGCTATAATTATGTTTTCTAGCTGCTGGCTGAAAAGCATTTATTGTCCTAGATTTTTTTCCATTCTTTCATAAGGGACTGGAAATCTATACATAAGCGTAAGAGAAAAAGGATTATGTTTTATTTAATCAACTAAAATACTTTATGATTGTTCCTGTGAGGATCCCAATCCTGCAAAACCCATATGAATGTGCTTAACTTGACAGAGGTCCTGCTGCCTCGACTGGCACTGTTCATACAGCCCTGATGGACAGCTTCTGCTGGACTGAAATACAGACATTTAGCAAACTCTATACTGGATATAATTTATAGTCTTGTGACTGCAATTTATTTTTTTTTTTAGTCAAGATAAAATGCTCCTTAGTTTAGCTGGTGTTAGCATAAAGTGGGTATTCCACAATTTTTCAGAGTGGATGTCAGACCAGTGATGTTGGACGGGTGTGATACTAGTGCTGTGATCTTTTAATGGGCTAGCATGAATTTAAAATATTTTTTCATACTTTATGAAAAGTTTTATTCTAGTAATTTTACTCTCAATAACATATTGCGACTATCTATATGTTTTACAACCTAGAGCTCTCTTGCAGCTGGAGAGCACCAAAGAGTCTTACCCTGTAGTTTTGTATTTAAATGTTAATTAATATTATTAACATTAAAAAATCCATTTTCAAATAAGTCAATTCAAACATGGAAGACATTTCTTAAAATTGAACTGATTTTTAAATTATATTTATGAAAATTTACTTTTCATGTAAACATCAGCCTTAAACACACAAATGATACCTTAAGAATATCTTTTTTTGTTGCTTGTTTAGAATTGAAGAATGCCCTAAGAATGTTCAGCAGTGAACTGTGAAGTACAGACCTTTGGACCAGCACTAGTTAATGCTGATCTAGAGGGTGCCTTCATTCACAACAAGGAAGTCTTACCCATTTTAAAAGGCAAGTGATTATTATTTTTTTTTGTGTGGAAATACTGAATGCTTATATAAAAATCCATTAAAGAGAGATTTGCAGGTTTAGCTTTTCAGTGGAAAAGCTCCTGAGCCTCAGTGAGAGTAAAGGTCTCTTGTAAGATGTCTGTCTTCCATGTTAGAGACAGAACATTGAATTCTAACATCAATAAAACAACTAGACCTGCCTCCCAATGACGCTTGCCTTGAGCCTGCATACCAGCCTTCATTCATGTGAGTCATCTCTGTAGACCATTGCTTATTGACCTAAGTAGGTAAGGTTACATTCTATATCTGTTTTTTTTGTATTGGTATAATAACATGATAAATCACAAATAACATTAGATGAAAAGTCCACTTCTGTTTCTCATTCAGTTTAAAGTGCTACATTTCTATATTTTACAAAATGGCATTGATAAATACAACTGAACTTCAGTTGATGTTACAGTAGAACCTAGTACTTCATTTTCACCGTTATTTAACAAAAGATATTTCACATTCACAGTAGATTACAATGAAAAAAAGTGAGAGTGAATGAAATATAATAATAGGTAGAAATTAATTTTATGAGATGAGAATATTTCCTTGTAAATACTGAAACCACAAATCAGGACTGATACTAATTCAAAGTGGGGAACTTTGAATCAGTCCTCCTGGAGACAGTAAGAGTAGTTTTGCTGTTGACTTCATTGGAATAGGTCATTGATTACTGAAGTTCAAGAATTGCATAATGGAGTGAAAGTGTCAAACCAAGCAAGGCAACTACACAGTGTTAGCACTGCCTCCACCTGCTATCGGTCCCTTCTCATACCCTATTGAAACTTCCTTCTACATTCATTCTTTGCCAAATTCCAGTAGGTGAGTTCAGCAATTTTATTAGCCAGTGTATGACTACTGCCAGCCAAATTCACCCCGTACAATCACAAACTAAGCCTTTTGCACTAAGTCTTCTGACGTTTTTGGAATCAGATCCTCCAGAGGCCTATCTGCTTCTGTGGTGACTCAAATGTTGTCAAACATGGCCACAATGTTAGAGTTGATATATACACAACAGTATGTGTAACAATGGTTGTTTTGTATCATTTTATGTTGCTAAGAAATGGACTCTGTCTTGAGAAATGAAAGTGGGACCTACAGATATTCAGAAAACTGCAGCATCAAGCCCTGTCTTATGTATTGTATGAACAACACTTGTTTAAATGGACTGTGTAATTTCAGTCCTGATGGATATGTTATACGTGAGCTGCAAACTCACTTGAGTAAACAACCTATGATATTGTGCTAACAGAAAGATAAGATCAATCTCTATAAATGTAATTTACTTCTGTGTCATGTGTCGTCTTGCTCCCTTTATTCCAGTGCTCTGAAATCTCACCTCATCTGTACTATCTCATGATAAACAAAATGACTGGACATAAAGAATTACTTAGTTCCACTGTAATTTATATCCTTCTATGTGAATTTTATGCCTGAGGTTATGCACTTAAAGTTTTCAACAACCCAAAGCTGAAATGATTTTGGAAGAATATCTTTTTTGCAGCAGAGAGTAACATGTAAAAAAATCCCCAATACAACCACAATTCCAATCATCATTAAACAGATTTTTTTCCTTACATTTAAAAGCGGTAAGTATATGTCAGGATGTATTTAAAGGAATGCTTTGTAAATCAACACACCCCAAAGCCGTTTAGAAAGTTTTAAACAATTTTGCCCTAAATGTAATGAACACTTCCATATAAAATACTACTCTAGCTGGACTGGGTTTAACAGTTGACATCCAAATCCTATTATCTGTAAATGTTAGTCCGTATAAATTCCACTAAAATCTGACTGCAATTAACTCTTCAGTCAGACTTAAAAACTACAAACAACCCCCCCACTCCCAACAAAGGTCTGCATGTCAAAAATGGATGGTTACAGTCAATATCACATAGACCATTTAATAGAAGACAGGGTGTATCGCTGTTCAACCATACAAGATGTGGTCTGTGTAAAAGTCAGTTAAGGGGGGCCATCACCTTCTTTTGTGTGCAGCATCATTGCGCGCAATTGTCACAGTTTGCCAAGTCACTCTCTTGACTGATAAAATAAAATATAGCCAGACTCTGAATTTTTTGATATATCAGAGGTCAGTCCATAGAATTCTTCAATAGCTTGAGCATCTATTTTCTGCAAAATAAATACAATTTTTTAATGTGCTGTTAGGTAAAAGAAATACCAAACATGGATTAAGTGACTGTATAAACACAAAGGACATAAAATTCATTTATTTGTTTCAGGGTAGCAATTAGAAAATTCTGTTTGCAATTTAAGCAGTGAAGTGGTAATATTCAGGGGCTAAACCATACTGGTCTCACTTATGGAGGTCGATGAGAATGTTTGTCTCAGTGAACCTAGCTGAATTAGGCTTTTTCCAATAACAGAGAGACTTCTTAGAATGTGGTAATGAACACTGTTAAAACACATTAATGTGATTATGTGACCCCATCTTTCTGAAATTTCCAGAAACTCTCTTCAAGACATACCCCATCCAATGTCTCAGTGCTTACTTTCCTCCATTGGATCTACTCCCGGGAAATCAAGATGTCAGTTTTGCCAAGGTGCCACAATGACATAAAGGGTTTGCTTAGGAATGAATTCCAAAATGCTTAGACAGAATCAGTAATAGCTGTGAGCCAGATCCTGTTCTAATTTACATTCAGACAAACCCAGACTGACTACAGAATCCAGACTTTCTTGTAACTTCCCAATTGCTCAAAAATTAAAATTCTACGGCAATGTTAGCTTTACACAGTCCAATTTTCCAAGTGACATTGCCAAGGATTGCAACATAGTTCCTGGATATTTTAGTTTTTAATGAATTAAATTGGTTTTATTAGATACAGAAAACATTCCAAATTAAACCCTTGAAGACTGATATTAAAAACGTTTGATGTTGCTCTGAAATAAAACAACCCCCTCTGACATTGACAGAGTAAGAACTACAGGATTAATAATTTTGTTTGCAAATCCTACTTCCTAACAGAGTTGAGCTAAATGTCACACTACAACCAAATTGTGGTTTTGCAGACTAGTAATCTGTACCCCGATCTAGATAGGAATTTTAACCGCAATAGAGAAGAGAACATAAACACAAAAACTGTGCTCATGACTTTCAGCATACTGACCTCTACAATGTCATCATCAAACAAGAGCCAAAATCCATGACTTTTCACAATAGTAATATAATGCCCTCGATTCGGTCCACTAGAAAGCAAAACAAAAACAGAAACCCCAAAATACTGGAAGACGCTAATATGTCCATTTTGGTCAATCACATTTCTATATGCAAGCAGACTGAATTATAACTAAACGTTATCAAGAACATAGTAAACCCACCCCTGGTAGTAGAGTAAACATTTACTTCGTTCACCTTTTTACTGACTTGTTGGAAAGACTTAATCAACTTAAAGCTAAATGTGTTCTCATCTGTGCCATGACCATTTGCAAATTAACCTATAGAACACTTAAGAATTTCCTCATGGCAGACATTAACTACTGCAAATATTTCTAAAACATTATGAACTAAACTGAAGGGGGAAAATTGTTTGGTGTCAATGATGAATATTTAATTACATACAGTCTTTGAGAAGAGGGAGAACAAGTCATATTCCGAGACCGCCAATGATATTTCTGTTTGTTTCATATCTGACAATACCCCATCCATGAGAAGCTTTATTAAAGCTATCATTTTCATTGCCTTGACAGGTGATCTGTTGCAGGCCCTCACAGAGTCTTGGCTCTCAAGTTCTCTAATTAAACTGATGAGGAAGGAGACAGGTCTGTTAATTTAAGTCAGTCTTGTGACTTCTGGAGGCCGAATACATTATTTTTTAAACAAGTACAGATGTACTGTGAGGGAGGGTGGCTAAGAGGTTCAGGCCAAGACACAGCTGTGTTGGTGCAGCAGCAGGGCTTATGTTGTCCCCCCCTCTCTTCCCGCATTTTATTAGGCATGCCTCTGCCCTTGGCAAACATCTGGCAAAAGCTCAAGATATACATGAAAGTATCTCACCTTCCACAGTGAACAACAACAGCTACTAAGTCGTACATCCGATCTAAGTTGACAGCATCACCAGATGTGTTGAAGAGACGTAACTCCAGAGGAAATACTACACGGTAAGACAGCTTAGTATACCTGTGCAACTGCTCCATATACTTGAATCTCTTGAGGTGTAAGGCAAGAATCATTGGCAGTTTTTTCACTCTCATCCTGTGAAAGTATTAGAGTGCATATGATAAAGACCTGACCAATTCAAATCCATTCTGTCTTTCCTTAATGAGTAAACGTTTGCATTATAAAAATACTTTGTAAGTAACAGTACTCAACTAGCAGGAGCTTCTAAACTAAGACACATGTAATAGCTTTGAATCTGTCTGTAGGTTCTCTGGCCCTCACAGAGAATGGTGTTGAGGTGTATGACTTCCAGGTACCTAAACACAATAAATATCAAGGAGGAGGTTTGTCAAAGCTCAGGAGGGAGATGGTGAAATAGCCTGCTCTTCGCTTACCTTTTCTGTGCCTCTTGTTTACTGCAGCAAGTCTCGCAGTAGTATTTCTGTTCACTACATAACGTCTCCGTGTTACTGAAGTCCCTGTAAATAAATACAATTATCAGTTCTTAAAGGATCTTAACACTTTTGTCCCACTCAGGCTGATGAACAGGAACCCTAAAAAGACACAAAGGATGAAATCCTCTCTTCACTGAGATCAGTTTTCTAAAACATCTAATGCAACTGTACTGGGGTTTGCAAAGGGACTTAAGGGATCTGGCTGCTATGACAGCCCTGTATTAGGAGCTGAGGCCCTCTACATGATATAGGTGGGGGGTCAGGTATCTCAAAATGGGGCTTATATCCTGGTCTCTTACGTGTGAAGGGGTTGCCTAGATCTGCTTGTAGTCACTCATCCAGTCCCTTTTAAAATTATTTGCAGGATAGAACAGCTCCAAGTGCACTTCTATCATCCCCAAATAGCTCATATTTTATGGTGTCCTTCTGTAAGATCGATTTGAATCCTCTTACACAGAAGAAATAAATTCTCCTCTGTTTTGCATCCTCTAAACTCTTGAACTGTCATCCAGAAGTTATATGATTATACTTTCTTGTTGTCTAAAAAAGAAAGTGTCAGCTAGTACGGTAGATTTTGTAAATCCTGATCAAGTAAACATGCTTGGAAATGTTTCTGGATTGAGCTTTAGAAGTTACAGAGGTAGAGGAAGACTGGTTTGATAGTGTCTCTCAGTTCACAGAAAAGATTTGTCAGAAGTCACAGTGGTGATATGGTTTTGAGCAGAATTTTTGGTACCTAAAAAAACCTTAACTGTAAAAAAAAGACAGTAATTTTTTGTCACCTCTAGTGTTACACTGCAGCTGAGCAGGTGTTTCTGAGAACTGTAAATGCAGACATAAGCACTTATCTTCCACTTTAAGCACACAGGTTTTCTTGTGACTGTGGGCCTTAAATAGATATAGCTGAAGTACAAACTGTCCTGTTGATTTCACCTACATTGTACCTAATAGACTTCTGAATTCCAGACAAATTCAGAACCATTCAGACCCAACAAATTCCAATCTGCAATTCACAAACACAGAGGCTGAAGCTGCACTGTTGGCAAATTCAGCCTGCTTTAGGCAGCACCAAAACTATCTTACAAAGGCAAAAGGATGATTCTGGATGATTATTTTTTCCCAGCATCATCACTACAGGGGTAGATGGGAGACCTGAAGGCTATATGGATTGCTAGGGCATAGGTATTAGAACTCATTTACATAACTTCATAAAAAAGGAAGGCGTTTTAAGTACTTTAAGGTTGACAGAGCGTGACAGACAGGCACTTCATATGACTGAATAATATTTATACTGAGAATGGTTTTACTAAGTTTTTTATTGTTTATATGGTCTTAAACAATTTGACCAGAAAGTGCTGAACTTTAGGACAAAATAAATCTCTTTGAAGGTAAGTTGCAATCATAAGTATAACTTTTTATCTAAAAGAAAAATAAAACAGGATAATTGGAAAGGATTTGCTTCAGTGGTAAACACTAATCTCGAATATCTGATTTCACATTTCAATTTAAAGACAAAATTAACTGAATTCAGCCAATTCCTCTGGAAAACATGGTAACCTTTCAGTGAATCATAAGTGAAGTGATGAAACTTTAGAAAGATTAGAGACAGGTTACATGTGTCGGGAATATAACGCTGCAAGATTCAGTAGAATGTGCTTGTGTGAGTTTTAGGTCTTCTGTTAAGGAAAGAGTCTGATGTTCATTTTCAATGCCTAAAGTCTCAATTAAAAAAAAAAAAAAAAAGAAAGAAAGAAAACAACAAAATTTTTGGAATTTATTAGTTTCCTTCCCACCTCAAAGTGAAGCAATAGAAACAATATTTTTCTAACATAAAGAAACACATACAGATGGTAGAAATTTGATAGATATCAGTTTGTTCTACTCCAAGCCACCCGTCAAAATGAATTAAATGAGTTTCTTGCCAGGAAAATATGCAGATACTTGATAAGCTGAGGGACACTCCCTTACATGTCCCTTAGCATTTGTTCTTTTATTCCTTTGTCTTCTACTTCCACCTGACAAGCTCTTACCCTATACTACCAAACCCAGTGAGGTACAGTCATGGAATTCAGAGCCATTACTAATTCACTTTTCCATCACATATTAATTCCTTTTTCTGTACCAGGAACAAAACTGGTGGTATATTTTCCATGGGAGGAGGGAGGTATGCAGGTGAGAATTAGATGCTTTTGCTGCCCTTTTCAACTGCAACTTCAGTAGCTGTTTCACCAATCACAGATTTTCAGCATGCCACTTCTAATAGATGATGAACAGTTAAAAACAACAGATCATTGATACAAAAAGTCTGTATGTGAAGGTTTGAGGAACTTTTCTCTATACCTGCAAAGCTAGTTTCCAGACATTTCTAACTCTTTCCTATTCCATTAACAGGCCAATCTGTGTTCTGTTTACATGGTATTTTAACAGAAGAAAGGATTTTTAAAATATACCCGCTCAAGATATACATATTTATTATTAACCTCAGATGGTTCCGCAGTCCTTCTCTCCACAGCCTCTGTGCTACAGTGTGAAAAGCGCTTTCTGTTGTTTATATGCATAAATATTACAAATTTTCTGTTCTAAGAGCTGAGAGAATTCTTAGTAGAATAAAAAGCACAGGTGAACCCCGTAAAAGTCAAGATCTAATAGACTGGTAAACTTCGCAACTCCTAGTGGAAATAAAAACTATGGATACGTACTACATTCGTTATTAGACTTCTATTGCTTCGGGTCTGACTGTCTACCCTGTGGTGTTAGACAATGCCAGAGGCTCGTAATCTTTGGACCTCTTATGTACCCAAGGACCTTTTCAGTCTGAAAAGCTACAGAAATAACTAAAAAGAACATTCATCTGTAGAGGCAAAGAAATTCATTCTACTTAAATGTTACCTTCCACAGCTTTGCTTTAATTTATGTTTTCAATGCAGTAGCACTTAAAGCTGTAAAGACACAGCAAAGCAGTTTAAAAAAAGGAAACAGTGAAGTTTCCAAAGAGAGTAATAATTTGGCCATTCCTATTAACAGAAACCACAGCAGCACTTACACGTCATTTAATAATGCATAATACCATAGGGCAATGAGAGGAAATCCATATTCTAACCGAATACATGTTTTCTAAACAGAGGTAGACACACAGCTGGTGTAAAAGACAATCAGAATAAATGATTGGTGATGACTCTGTTGCTGTTTAATCTGTAAATACTGACCTGCACCTTCCACTCCAAGAAAAGAAAAACTGGCATTTTGTTTCCCTTTATTTCCAAAAGGAGCAATTGGTTGACTTCAAAATGCATGTCATGCTGTTGGAGTAAGGCAGATACTATACTGAGATTTACAACCTTTTAGGGCATCCATTCTTCTAAGGATTGTGTAGATCTCTGCTGGAATATTGTGCAACAGAATTTTGGGCAACTGCAGTTCAAGAGAGATAAAGTTCAAGAGAGAGGTTCAACAGAAGAGAAGGCCAAAGAGTAATGAACATAAGCAGAGATCTAGAGAAGATAGCCTGTGAAGGAAAGGCTGAATGACCTTAGGCCGTTTAACTGAAAAATAAAGTGATGACATTCTTCCTGTATGTAAAAGACTGCTGCTAAGAGGAAGGGGAGCAACCCCTGGTTTATGTCCATAGTACACAGAGCAAGTAGAAACGAGCTTGAACCGACACAAGGAAGATTCATGTTCCACAGCTGGAAAAACTTGTTAGTAATAACAATAGGAAGGACTGGGATAGGCAATTAAGCTACTACTGCTAAAAGATCTTTTGAAATAGGTTAGACAAGCACCCTGTCTGAGATGGAGATAGGGGTTAACCACCTGGGGTCCATTTCAGCACCACCATTAACCTATTGGCTGCAGTAGTCCAGACGCAGTTCTTCCACATCATAAGCTACAGACACTGGCTGTTCTGTAATAGAAATGCTATTGCTACTTTTCCTGAAGTACTCTCTGCTTTTGCATAAAATGGCATTTCCAAACAAAATATTTCCAGGAAGCTTAACAACTAAGAATTCAAATTAAAAAATGGAGAAAGCTGAAGGATAGATGGTAAGTTATGTACAGCAGCAATTTCTAACAAGATCGCCAGACTAAGCTGTAAGAAAAAGTCAGTGCTCTGTCTCCTGTAACTGTGCATCATAGAACCAATTAACAACTCAGGTCATAAAGGGCCTCAAAAGATGCATACTTTAGCCTCCTTGCATGTCAGCATGGTTTTAAATTGACTTTGAACACCATCGGGAAATGTAAGTAATGCTGACAAAAACAAGTTCTAAGTAGTAGCTACAGTATGCAAACAAAAGCCTTCAGTTATTGGTGACCATGAATAGACAAAGAGACAATGGGGAAAAAAAGGAAAAAAATGCACTGCTTTCTAAAGCCACTCTTCTCTTAGTTTGTTCACCTTTAAAAATGAGGCTGTTAACTGCAGTGTAGACTACTTGAGGGCTAAGGACTGCTATTGTGTCCTACAGGAGACCAAACAACAGCTGAGAAGGAAAAAACTTACCAGGTCTAGCACTTTCCAATGTTAACAGAAGTTACTTAGTATAGCTGTGGTATACACAGAGAAATCACTGCTTTCTGACTCTGGAAATGGTTAGTACCTCATATGCTTTCTTTTTCTGTAACATGCAGCTTGGGGTGGGATGTCAGACAACCCTTTCTAAGCATTCCAGAACAACTGTTAAATGTGATTTCAGACTTGGTAGCAATTTGGGAGTTTGAGAGAGTAGTTTTACCAACTGATAAATCATTATCTCAAAGTAGCAACATACTGTCTTAAATCTAGGTTTCTGTTTATTGTATCAATGCCAAAACTCCAGGTATTTTTAATTTCTCAGAATAATTATAGAATCATAGAATTGTTAAGGTTGGAAAAGATCTCTAAGATCAAGTCCGATTGTCAACCCAACATTGCCATGACTGAATCCATGCAAGACTGAAAATTACCTTGATCACTGAAGTATTTGTTTAATAGTTAAGAGTGTACTAGGAGCAGAACTGAAACTTAGAATAAAATACTTCTTCCCATAATTTTAGGATGAGACACAGAATAAGAAACTTACCTGGCAGAAAAGTAGACTTGTGAAATCTTTTGCCCTCTAGGGACTCTAGTACTCATTCTGCAAAGCACACACTTAACTTCTAATATGAACGTAAGTCCTAATCAGCAAAGCACTTGAGTAGAAGCTTAAAGATAAGCCCATTTAAATCCCTTTGAAGCCAATTATTATTCCGAAACAATTCTTCCAGATGACAAAGCAATCAATTATTTTCCCCAAGAGATGCCTTTTTTTCTCTTTCAAACATATACATTGAAAGTGAGTAAACCAAAATACATCAGTGTATAATTTGCCATTAGAGGAAACATCCAGTTTAGATTATTTTTCTTCTGCTTAGGAAAAGCTCAAAGCCTAATGTTATTCTCCTTCTCTTTTCTGTACCTACCAGACTCAGAAAATTTAGCAAAGTCAGACAGAACCATCTGCCAAAGGGATGCAGTCATTTACCTTAGACAGTGTGTAATTGATGTATTCTGCTCCACATCAACAGAAAGGTCAAGAAAATCTTCATCTTTGCTACTAACCTGTTGCAAAAAAATATACATGTAAAATAGAGACTTACTAAAGTGCCATACATCTAAATGCTGTTTATGTTCAAGTGCTAAAGACACAAGAAATTTCTGCAGAAATAAATTACATTAAAATATTTCATTTAAATGCTTTAAATTTTTTTTCTAGTTCAACATGGCTATATTTGTTAGAACTCTACCAAGCCAGCTTTCATATAATTTAACTTATGTCTGTTCTACTTATCCAAGTACACCAACCACGGGCCAGTACCTGCAGTCTACTGTTCATCATCCTCTGTATTAGCATGTGTTCCCTTCTTGAGCAATTCAGCCTACTTTCTTATTTTACTGGAATTTAGTTTACCTTTTGTATAATATATTACACTATATAATCACAGTTTATGCCCTACATAATTATTTCCACTATTAAGGATGCAATGAATATATTTTCCAAATAAGCATCTGTCAAGAAATGTCATATTTAACCATGTTATGTTTTCTCTCCAGGAAGCATTCAGAAGGCTGGCTGTATATTTCTGGTTGACACAGCTGCGTTTCCCCATTGACTATTGTTCCTGGTCAATAGTTTTTATTTAAAAATTAAAAGATTAAAGGTAAAATGGCAAAGTGATAATATTTTGCAAAATATTTTTGGTTTTGCCAATGTTTTTTCACATGGAAGAAGAGGAGAAAAATTCTAATAAAGAGTTTTTATTTTTAAAATGTAACCCCAAACATTTTCAGAATGACAGATTTTTACTTTGAAAATGATTTTTCACTCACTGTTTAATCTTGAAGATGACATAAAGCACCCCCCAAAATGATACAAATGGATAATTGTTATAATACTTCAACTGAGTCAAGAAGACTGCAGAATTACTTCCTGCACATGAATTAGTCATATTCATAACAGCCAATTCTGTTTATAAAATGCTGCATGAACACTCCATATTTTGCCTCCTATGGCATTTCCTGACTAACTCAGATGATAGGATATTGAAGTTTAAGTCAAGAACTTCAATGAGAGGCTGAACCTGTTGTTCTGACACAAGTCCCTTGTGCTCAGATTTCTGTAATGGTGAAAGTTATGTACTACTTTGCATTATGTCAGGGATCCTACAAACATGGAGAATGCAGACCGTACAAGTCCTGAATCCAGAGAAACACCTTTAGCAGGATGAATTTTGATCCTACCAAAGATGTACAGAGGCATAACATGCACCCAATTAAAATGAACAGCAGTTCTTCAAATAAAAATCCTCCCTGAAACATGATTCAACCCACAGAGAACAGGAAACCAGAAAACTGGCAGTAATCAACTGCAGTATAAACATAGAGCTAGAATGTGAAAGATAGAGCAACAAAGCTTCAGAGAACATTGTGTCTCTACAGCTGGAACTAGTGTTGTCAGACACACAGCATGTCAAGAAAGAGGTTAAATACTTAGAAAAGTCTTTGGCAGGTTTAGCGTTTCATCTAAATACCACAAAGAAGCTAGGAATTTTGTTATTGATTTCAGCACATCAAATATTTGCTGAAAAGGGATGATAGAGCTAGAATAATACAGAGTAAAACTAAAGGTAGCTGAAAAAACAGATTCAAACTGCATACTTGGTAAGTGAGAATAAGAACTGCTGGAATCTGAATGATTCTTCATGCACTACATCTGAATATTTTAACAAAGGAACATATTTCAAGCCATTTTACTATTTCTCAAAGATTTCAAGAAACAATAGTACAAGAAAAACAAACTGGAAAGGTACTCTGAGTAGTATACTGTCTTTCTGCACTCACAGGAAGCTACTGACAAGCCTTGCTACAGCAACAATACCTAGTGCTGGTTTTTTTCCATAAAGCTTGGTCACTTTGAATTACAAATGGGGTATTGTGCAGTACTGCTGCTACCCAAGGACACATCCTGACTTCAGAACAGTTTGTCTGAGGAAATACTAGATATCAATTTAGAATTAGGCCACAATTGTTTAAAGAAGCTTGTCAATTAAAAAATAATTCTAGCCTTTCATTTATTGTAACTTGCTATTATTACTTACAATTGAAAGTAATTGGTTTTTATAATTGAAATAAATTAAAGAATTAATTTTCAATCTCTCTCATGTTTTCACTTACACAAGCTTGTTCCAACTTGGTCCAACCCCTTTTTTAATGTTGACTATCACTGTATCTCTTTTTTCCCTCCTCTCTGACCCAAATCCCTGAAGAATTCATATTTTCTTGGAGTACAGAGCTGTTCTTTATGATCAGAAATATCAGAATATGTTCTTTTACACATCTGGTAGGACCTGAGTATGGTTTATCTCTCAGAAGTTTAAATGTCTGAAGTTAAATATGTAACCTCAGCTTGCTGTCTGAAGATACATTCTCTGATCTCCTGATCCCACCTTAATGCAGATAACCTAAAGCTGCACTTTCTTTAGAGGAAGTCCTTAGTAGCAGTACTGGTCTGAGCTAAAACCATGTTTTTCTAAGGCCAGATCAATTTGTTGGCCCAGTTCATAGCATTGCTGCTCCAACAATTGCAACAGCTCATTAACACCATGGAGGCAGGACATCTGCTGCATGGAGCAGAATACCTGATGCTACTACAAACTTTGCCTTTCATATGAAACAGCCTAGAGGCAGATGGACAGAGCTTCCTGCACAAGCTCCTTTGCAATCTCCACCATCTACAGAAGGAGCTGAGAAAACTAGTTCAATCTTAACACCTACATTTATTAAGCAAAGGTTAGGTAAAGTTAATTCCAAGTCAGTGTCACTGTTCTCCCCAAAAGAGACTTTTTTCCCATCTGTGTTACTCTTTCACTTATCAACCTCATAGGGATAAACTTTTTAAAAAGTATTATTTCTTTTCCCTTTAATTAGGAGTATGTGATTGAAAACCCCTGAAATCAACAGGAGACTGGCAATCAAGTTTCCTAACTATTTTTTATTCATACTGCAAACCAACAACATCCCCTAAAAAATATTAGGGAGATAAAAGACAACATACGGTTTGTTAATAACAAACCCTCAGTATGCCAGTCACATTCTTAGGATTGAATTAACACAAATTAATCTTAACATTTCACTTATTCATGGGATAATGATGTGAATATCTTCTCCCAAAGTTACAGTAATAAGGAAGGATAGTGATTAACTAGCACAGATTTTAACTGTTGAGATATGTATTAGGACAGCAAGACTTGGCATAGGTTTGCCAAGTAATGCTTAGAAAAATAAATTTTTAGAAAAGAATATACTCACTTCAAGAAGTAAAGTCTACAGGAATATCCACAATTTTCAGATGTCTGAAAAGATTTATATATTTATATATATAAAATGTAT
>VZZY01018390.1:177661-193615 GCA_013400335.1 Eurystomus gularis
CCCAATGCTTACGGTTTCACAGTTCAAACATCTAGTTTCATTAGTCAGTGTTCCCTGAAAAATCTCATGCACCCAGGTGAGTTCTTGTTTATTGTTCTCTTCTGCTTCATTCATGTTGCCATTTTTCAGTTTCCCATTTTGCTTTTCCTGTTTCTTCTCCTCCTGCAGAATGTCTGCGATGGTGTTGAGCAGGTAATTTAAAAACTCATGTGCATCCTGCTGCATGTAGTTGTCAAAGAGATCTGTGAAGAAGAGAGTCAAGATTTCTGAAGCTGAGCAAATCGTTTTCTTCAAGAAAGCAAACCAAATTATTTATTTCTTTCCCAATATACATAGAAGCCTTTGGTCAGCATTTTAAATCATGCCAAATAAGAGCAGTTTTGCAGTCATGCTGGCTTCAGTGAAGCTACTTTGGGGGAAGGCTTAATCTCACCTAACTTTAGCTGTCTCTTTGGAGTTGGTTGTGTAGGCTCCCAGTACAGTCAATGAAGAAAGCAAGAGGGTGACTCATCCTAAATTAATTCCTTAAAGTAGATGCCTAACTTTAGGCAGCACTGACTTTCATCCATACATTCTCAGTCCCTCAGACACCTAGGAACGTCACAGGGTTAGTACAGTAAGACATGTGGCTGGGGAAACTGAAGCCAATGGATGCTGACACATACTAGTGCACTGTATCTAGCTGGGATGGATTTACCTTTCCTTATAGAGTACTGTGCTTTGTACATGTGGCTAAAATGGTGTGGATAACGCACCAATGTTTTGGCTGTTGTTGAGCCGTTCTCACACACCATCAAGGCTGTATCTCCAAACCCACTTGCCCACACCACTTGCTGCCAAAGTCTGGTAGGCTAGGGGTGGGCAAGAGGTTGGAAGGGGACATAGCTGAGGCAGCTGACTCAAACTAACTGAAGGGATATTCCATGACATGTGAGTTCATGTTCAGCAAAAAAAGCTATAAAAAAAGGTGTGTGTGGGGGGGGACTCATTATTAAGACATTTGTCTTCTGAAACAACTCCTGCATACAAAGGCCCTGCTTCCCAGGCAGTGGCTGGAAATTCCCTGCTGATGGGAGGTAGAGAATAAATCTCCTTTGGCTTTGCTTTGCTTTACTTCCACATGTGGCCTTTGTTTTTTTCTTTCTTTTTTTTAAAATCAAACCGCCTTTACCTCAACACACAGGTTTTTTTCATCTTATTTTCTTCCCCTGTCCTGCTGAGAAGGGGAATGAGAGAAAGGCTTAGTGGGCACCTGGCAGTCAGCCAAGGTCAACCCACCATAAACAGTAATAATAACACCTTCTAACAAAGCTCATTTTTCACACACAAGTTTGCTGAGCAGAGACTTGTCCTCTTCGATAAGAAATCTTGCAAGAGGAGAGGAGAATATCTCAGTGGTGATTTAGTACAGACTTCTCCAATGAATGCTTAATTTGCCTATCATGTGTAAGAAAAAAAGAATTTATATTCCCAATAAATGTATATTTTAAACCCACTGCTCCTAAAAAAGCTCACATGGATTTCCTCAGAAAATATTGCACAGATCCTCTGGCTTTGCAGTGTCTAGCCTGGAAACACAAGCAGGTTAATACATATGGAATCTGGCCCTAATTTCAAAAAGCTGAAAACATAAAATCCAGTCCCTAAAAATGATTCCCAACAGCATGGGGGCATTTATCACTAGATGACTCAGAACTAACTTTGTCACACTTTCAAACGCCTGCTCAGGAATGAACAATCTGCCCATTTATATGCTGTCACCAGGAAGCAATTTCTTCCAGGTGTTTGACTCGTACTTTGTCTCTTCATTCAAAGCTCCCCTGTTTCTCAGCACACCACCCACATTGATAAGAATCCAGGCCAAAATGGAGTTCCATGGCAGGCTCCTTATTTCAAGACATTCCTCATATCCCTTAGACAGAACTACTACAGGATTAGGCACAAGCTGTTGTCAACCTAACGCTCAAAAAGGGCCCAGTGCTTCACAAAGTAAGACTGTGCCCACCACTTCTAAGAATAAGAGCAGCAGCAGCTGATGTGTAGTCCACTGAACAGCCCCCCACAGTTACCTGTCCTTCAGGGTGTTTTGGACTAGTGTTGCCTGTAGTGCTCCTAGGTCACACAGTTTCTATACTATTAACTGACCTCAATGTTTCTCTCTGCTGTACTCCACAAAAAAAATGATTAAAAAATTATAGCAGAAGGTCACCCTATTCCTAGCCTTAGCTCACTGTACAGTGCGATCTGTCCCACCATGCTGTGAAAAAATCATTAATTAATGCACCTCTGGGAACTTATGAAAACTGTTATGGTTATTTCCAGCATAATACCATGTACACAGATACTAAAATATTAATATCTAAATCCCTAAAAAGCACTAAAAGTAATTTACAAATCTAACCTGAACATGTTATTAATGTGGCCACATTGACCAATATTTATTTATACTTTCACAATCCATGTGTGTGGATGTTTAAGAGGATTCCAGTTTTACACTTACCGTTCTCTTTTCGTAACCTTGATATGAACTTCTTTGGTGGGATAACTCCAACTTTCTTTTTCTGAGTAGCAATACTGTGGAAAAGATCTGCCAGGCAAGTCAAGAGATTTTCCTTCTTTTTCTGTTGGGCCTTGTATGATAATACATTTTCCCGAAATGGCCGACAAAAATACAATGCCTGCAGCACGGAGTTACAGTAGCAGGTGTTCCCAAACTGCCATGTAAAATTAAAAAAACAACCTTAATCCCTGTGCATCACAATAAAACTAGTTGCTTCATTCAACTTCTAGCTTCTGTTCCCCTGTCACATACCAGCCATTTTGCCATGCAGCTGCTGCAGGAATATATTTCCACACCCACCCCTGACACTTCACAGGAAAAACCTATGGTGTTCCAAATTAACTAGGATACAAAGTAAAAGTTTCCACTTGCAAGAGATATATTTATTGTAGTGAATCCCATTAAGTTTGTTTCCATATATTAATATACTCTTGCTAGGCTCTCTCTTACTGCTCCATAGCAGAATGACTAATGTTTTCAATGGAAAGAATTATGTCTCTGTTTTATTTATATGGGAATAAACAAGTGATTAAACACCCTTCTCAATCATTCTCTTCTTAGTCAGATAGAAAAGCTTCTCCAAAGAGACTCCCCAATGCAGACTGTTGTCCCTAAGCTTGTAACTCCATCACTTTCTCTCTCACATGTCATAGCTAAAATAGACTTTTAACTTCATTGAAGTGTAATTTCTCATCCCTGGAAACATTCATAGAGCAGTACTGTTTTCTCTGGGGGCGTGTGAAGCTATCTTCAAACATCTGATACAGTTTTGCAACCCACTTTGTCTAAAATTGAAACGTGACCAGCTCTATTTTAATAAAAAAGACAATTCTGCCTTAAAACAGGATTGGGGGAGGGAAAAAAAAAAAGAAGAATCAAAAGTGCAAGTAATACCAAAGCCATAGTTCTGTATATAGTTTGCCTACTGAAAATGGTACTTACATTGACCAATCCAAAGTAATGTTCATTGATTGGAAACTGCTCTGGGCCGATGTCTTTTTCCAGAGCAGAGGCATTGGTGCCCTATAAAAAAAGAGTGAAGACATTATTTGGAATATCAGGATTCTAAAATAAAATTATGTACAGCATCAAGACAGAAACTAATTTTTTCCTTTCAGCTACAATTAGCCAATCTAACGCTATCTTATAAAAGGGTAAGCATGACAGTCACGTGAGCCAGTAAAAATACTTGCAGTTCTAGGTAGTGGAGCTGGCCTGACCTGGACATTGTAGTAATGGCTGATTAGAAGTGAACAGGTCACAACAACAGTGGTTCTCCCCACATCCACCTCCCCTTTATTTTTACTGTGTACGTGAACCACTGGATCCCATTACCCTCCTGCCTTTGAAAGATAATTGTTGATCTTAAGCAAAACCCTTGAAGTTATCTTGGATAAACTAGTTCCTAGATGGAAGGCAGGTTTTCTAAGCATTACTGAAACTCCTCTGAATCCCTTCTAATTCCTCAGCAGCCTTTAACAATACTTGGGTTCCAAACTGGCACCCTGTTCTGGTCACAACATTACAAACACTACAAGCAAGTATAATATATCTGCCCTTTCATCCTATCTAACGTCAAAGTGTCCATAAGCCCAAGCACTGCTACATCTCTTAGTCACTGCCTTGGTGTGGCAAGTTATGTTCAGCTGTATCTTCACTCCAACAGCAAAGTTGCTTTCACAACTACTGGTCTGGAACTACAGCCACTCATTTTGTAAGTTACCTGTAGTTTTGTTATATTAAAATGCCCATTTTTAAACAAGCTTAGATTATCAAGGAGGCAAGCAAGCTAGATTGCTGCCAAAGCAAAAGTCATCACTCCTACCTCTCTATAAGCATATAGATCCCTGTAGGACCTCACAAAAAAATGCTGTATTTGGACAATTATTCTCTACATAAATTTATTCAAGACCTATCAGCTGATTTTTGATCTGCATGATAATTGCTTTACTGACATACTACATTTATTTCCTTACTGGGCACGCACTTCAGCATGAAGCATTAATATATTATGCCTCATAATTTCCATCACACAAGAACAGCGCAGTTGGCTGACTTTCATAAAACCATCGAAAATGTTCCTGTATACATGTCAACATGTAAAAAAACCTGAAATTTCCTGTGTTCCTGGGATTTGTTCAATATATCATTTGCTCAGAGACTTCATCAGCTAAAATTTTCAGCTATCAGTAATCAAATTCAATAATTCTGGTGTCTCTGCCCCATTTTCTCCTCAAAGCCTGATTTGTATTTCCTTACTGCACCTAACATCACCACTCCTTGCTACATTAGATTATTTCATGTAAACTCATCAAAAGAGGATTTTGGTTAACAGAATCAGCGCTATGCAACTCAGCACAGGTGCTCTAGGAGAATTTGCAAGCCTTGAAAGTAAAACAGCTCCTTCAAGTTGACAGTTTCCAGAAAAGCTCCAAAGACTGTATTTCACATCCCCTTATCAGATCTCTGCCCAGTCTTTCCCTTTCTCTCACATAGACATAGCTCATCGCTCAGATCAAGTGTATGTGATTTCCCAGACATTTCCTTTGAAGTACCATACCTGCACAGTGCTCCACGCAAAGCTTAAGGGATATGTTACGTGTCCTCACCAAGGTCTGCTAAGCCTCAGTGAGAAATCTGGGAAAAGGAATGATCTATACAAAGTAATTATTGGCTACCTTTCAACAGAGATGACAGTGTGATAATTATATAAGTTCCATGTGAAGATTAGTTTCTTTGCTTGGAAAGCCTTGCCAAAGATGCACAGATTCAGTAAAGCATCCAGCTTCCCAAGAGGGAAGAAACTGATAGACATCTGCCTATCTGATATTAACAGTGAAGCAACCAGCCTCTGTTACCCTCAGATCCTTGACGGATAGAAGAAAAACAAGACTACAGAAGATTAATGCAGCTTCTGAAGAAAACGGTCTTCACATTAATACTCATTGTACAGCATTCAGATCAAAGCAAAAGTTTTCTTCGATTACACCTTTTGCATTCAAATCAAGTTCCCTAACATGAGAGAGAATTGTGTGTTTTCCAGTTTTGCAGGAAGTATTTTCCACCCTGAAAAAAATTCTCCTTCTAGAATTCATGGAAAACAATATCTCTTAAAAGTAATCTCCTACTCTTTCATAAACTACAGGTTAGCATACGCTGTTAGACAAGTAGAATGCAAGTCCTCTGCTGACTAGTTGCTCCTACAGTACTCATTTGTCTTTCCTCCAGAGCCAGGGTTTCTTACTTCGAAGGATGCCAGATGGTTTGACAAATCCTTTCTAGCATTTAAATTGTCTTGTAAATATTGTGAGAAAGAGCAAGAATCAAGATTTACCAAACAAAATTATCACTGAAAACCAAACAAATCCATGATGGGCACGAACGGATCTTCACATAAAAGCTATACATTGCACAGAAGTTTCCAAAGGACACGCTGTTGAAAGAACATATGCTTAACCACAGCTCATCATAGAGCTTTACCTCTCCAAAACCAGGCCTTGGCTGCTGCAAATACAAAATGAAGCACTGTGTGCCTGTTTCCCAATAAATCAGAGAGGCTAAATTCAGTCTTTGGGTAAGCTGACATAACTCCCATGGACTTCATTAGGAGTTGTGCCTTCTTATATCAAGGGCAATTTCAGTCTGATTTATTTTAAGGTTTCCAAAAAGATACTGTTAAATTCATAGAAAAGTAAGAGTAGAAAAACAGCTAAGAAGCACAGAGACCTAATACTTCAAAGCAGGACACATTTCTTACATGAAGAAAAAAAAGTAGACAGACTATTTAGTAAACTCGAACCACATCAGGCTGCATATATATTACACATTTTGCATAGGAAGTCTCCTCAAGAAGCAGTTGACATGATGACAGAAGAAATGGTTGGAAATTTTTCCAACCAAAGTATACCAGAAACTGCACAGCCAAGCCAGGTTTAAACTGGAAAAAATATGTTATTAGAGATGTGTTAAAGACAATTCAGAATTCAATTTAAACCAGCTGTATCAAATGTAGAAAACATGTCAGCCCACTGAGGTTAATCTACAGCAAAAAGCAACCCTGAATATTTATCATGGTTTTAAGCATGGTTGTGCTTGTTCCCACTCCCAGCAAGTCATTTTGGTCACTTCTGCAGCGAAAACATTGCAATCCATTTACTATGGTTTTATAAACAGTCCTGTAATTCAGCTGAGTTTACTGTAGTTTCATAAAAAACAAGAGTGGCAATGCGGCCACAGAGCTTGAAATAAGAGAGACCATAGAAGTCAATGAACTGGGATCAGCAACTGTTAAATAAATTCCTATCGGGGTATAGAGGCAATAAAGGAGACTGGGTCCTTCTTAAAAGAATACACAAATGAAAGAAATGCAATACAGTGACTGTGGTGGCCAGACCGTATGAGAATGAGAACTAGGTCAACATAGATACTCCTACTACGTATTCTGTGGTGTTGGTGAACCTTGGTTTCTCTGAAGTTTAACCATTTAATTCAATAATCAGTATTCGTCACTTAATTCAACAATCAGTATTCAGCCTGTATAAAATGTCAAAGACATACAGTTGGAGACATAGCCAAGCATGGGTCAATTCAGGCTAAGCCAAGATTTTTACCGCAGCATCCCTCCAAAAACATTCTGTCCATATGACCTACATTTTTTCCTCTTGTTATTTTGCTCTAGGCCTTCTAGCGGATAAGTCTACTAATTTTCTTTTCAGCTGAAATTTCTGATAATGTTGCTAAGAGCTTAATTTGTGCTTTGCATCACATGAAACAGATTAAGTAAAAAACCCCTCCTGTTCCTTTGCACTTTAGCATGTAAACAAAATAACAATGCAAGGAAAAAAAGACATCAGATTAGATCATAAAATCACATGTAGCAAAATAATATGTATACAATTATTTTATAGAGGATAAGAAATTAAATAGAGCTAATATGAAAGATGCTGCAAACAGAAGATGGCAAATAAGATTCAACTTTCTAGTGTGGTAGAGCTACAAAAAATGGCACTAGTTTTCTAGAAATACATGTATGCATATTTAAAGCAAATGAGAGCAGTAAAGAAATTAGGACATTTCATAAGTCACCTATGGAAAACCTATTAAACAGGTATTATCAAAGAAAAAGAAACACATTAAGAATAACCATCAACAATAAAACACAAAGTAATAAATGACAAGAAATACCTTGTTCACCAGAAAATCCAAAAACTATGTGAAAAAAACACACAAAAATTTAATTGTGTGAACAGTAATTTAACAAATACATAAAGAACAAGACATCAGTGAAGGAAGATGGCTGGTCTAACATGAAGGGCTTCAGATCATATATAGCTGTGAAGTAGATTATATTTTTCTTAGTATTCAGGGAACGTGAGAGCAATGTGCTAGAAATAGAGGTGTTTCCTGAAGGGAGGAACTGAAGACTTAAGACAAACTAAGGATGACGTCTGGGCTGGTAGAAGAGATATTAGAAAAAAAAAAATAGAAATGCCTTTAGGGCCGGGCAGCCTGAGTTTCAGGATTTTGGAAGGCACAGCATATGGGATGGAAGGGAAAAAGAAGATAATGAAATATGTGAAAGGCCTCCTGGCCAACAAATGGCAGTGATAGATAACTCAAAATAGACAAAGCAATTGTGAATAAAATCCAAACTTAGCTCCCAGAAGCAACACAAAAAAAACAAGAGTAAGAGAAGAGCAAGCGGAATCACACCAGGCAGTATATGTGCAACTGCTTTCAAAAGACACATCACCAGTCTTCAGTGCTGGACTCAACTCTGCTCAGGGACAACCTTAACTTTCAGAGAGATATTGTGAGTAATTGGAATAGCTGAACCAGCCTTCTTCCAAACTCATAAATGACAAATCTGAAACGTTTCTGTGATTTTTAAAGTGTAAATCCCACAAGACGGTTGAAATTAACCAGATTTTTTTTCCTTTCTTTCCGCAAATAAATTCTTTGCTGTTCCACCAGCAGAGCTATTTTGGGTCTTTGTTGCCACAAGATAAAGGCAGAAAGAGGGGATGCTATGCGAAACACAGGGCATTGTAATAAACAGTAAAAAGATATTTTCTGACTGAAAAAACACTGTGTACTCATATTTTTGAAGGAAAGGTGATTTAAGACGTTGCATCTAAATAAATTATTTTTGTGCATTTTTTCCGAAGAGTTTTCTGATTATTAAGGCAAATTATAAGAGCTTGAAAGGAGATGTCTAACTTTTGCCAAATGCACTAAACTATCTCTAATCACAGATCTAAGTATTACATATAGCACAAATAATTTCAGCTCTTTACTGTGTGGTTACCAAGAAATGGATAAAAACTGGGAGGCCTGAAATCCTGAACCACTTAAAATCTTGGAAAAAGTGTTTAAGGCACTCAGTCTCATATAGCTTAAAAAACTTGGTTTTCTCAACACAAAACAACCAAGGACTGGCAGTCAGGTTCTAGTGAAGTGTTACAAGTTCAGTATCTAAATCCATAAGTAATTTTAAAAATATTGACCTTTAAAGTTTCTTTGATTAGACAACCTTTACTAAACTGCAGCTCAGTATTCTCTCGTGAGTCTGTTTCCATTCCCACCTTAATTGTTCTTGGATTAGTAGCACTCAGGCTTTTGCTGGAACAAGTAGCAAAAACTTTTTTTTTTGGCCAGTTTCCTCCTTCAGAACACATAACCTCAAGATGGCCTCACAAGTGAAAAAGAGACTGAGATTTGCTTACAGATTATAATTTCTTCAATAACATTTTTGTGTGGGCCACCCAGACTGCATACATGGTGCCTCAGAACATTTTAAAGGCAAGGCACCTTCGAGACTTCATCACAGCTGCACCAGCTGCAGTGCTCTTTGATAACCTGGAGACAGAAGAAAGAATATCTTCATTAAATCTCAATACAACAGGAATTATGAGGGCTGTAGTTATGTTGCAGGACAGATTTAGAATTCAAAATTGTTTTTGATGGTCAATTCTTGACAATGTTTTTCTTTTAGAGAAATGCTCTAGAAGAGAGAAATTCAGCTGAGACAAGTGCAAGATTCTGCACGTGAAGAGAAGAATGACCTGTACGTGTACAGAATGGGAAACAGCTAAGATAGTGGTGCTTAAAAAAAAAAAAAGTCTAGAGACATAGTGTAGTAGAAGATGAATAAGCATCAACTATGTAGTGCAAGTACAGAAAATAGGCAACAACAAAAGTTAACAATATAATTACATTCTTACAGACAGGAGTCTACAAAGTTCTCAGAGTAACCTTCTTGTTTAACTTTTCACTGGTAAGACTTCAGGACCTTACAATGAAAAACTCAGCTCTAGAGAAAAATGACCTGTAAAAAAGGGCTGAACAGGGTTGTGTTGCGTAAGATAGAAAAGGCTGAGGCAGGGCCTGACAATATGTTCAAGTCTATAGTTTGTTACAGAAAGGAACTAGTCTGTTCTCGATCTCAAGTATAGGCAGGATGAGAAGTACCAAGCTCAAATTAGTACTGTAGATTCAGGTAGGACGTTAGGAATCATTCCAGTCATGAGGATATTGAAGCATTGGGATAGACTGCCTAGAGAGATTATATAGTCACATCATGATAGACATACATCAGAAATAATACAGGTTTATCAAATGAAATTCCAGTGGAGAATTTGAGTATTTATTGTCCTAAGACAGTGTAGATGCAGCTATTATTAGGTCATTAATTGTGAAATCAAATTAAATAACCACAATATACAATATCCAGTAATGGCTGGCTTGAAACTGTCAGCACAGCAGCCTTCTGTGAAAAACACACCTAAAACATGCTTATAATGGAGCCCTGACAGTGGAGACCATTACTTCCACAGAAGTACTGATACACTATTATGTTAAGAGTACATAATGTACATAGATGTATTTTAACGTATCTACCAAACAGCCAGCCAAGGGGAGTTTCTTGAGGCTAAAGGACAATGAGCAGAAGAGACTTTGCTGACTGCTTCTCTGGCCATGATTTACACCCCACAGGCTGTGGTTCTTCAAGCCACAAACCTCATCTCCTACATGGCACTTGCCCACCACACACAGTTAACCAGGTTTCAGAGGCAGCTTTTAATCCTGTCTTTTCCACAACTCAGACTCACTCAGCCTCGCTGAGCTGTAATTAAGAGGTTCCTTTATTAAGAAATTTAACATAACCACTGGTTTGCTCTTAATTCTGCAGCTTGAAGCTGCCAAAGACCATATGCATCTAAGAAAAACACAGTGTAAACCACACATGGTATTAATGAATTTTCCTGTTGTGCTCATCTTCCAAACAATCAGTAAGTGCATGATAACCACGTTAGCCGTAAAAAAGGTATTCAAGCAAGACAAGTTTCAGCTATTAGTTCAGGTTATACGTTGGAAGTGATGTATTTGGATGTTTCTCACTTTGAATATCCTCGTCTGTCCAACATCTTTTGTGGACTTCTGTTTATCTTTTGATTGAATGCACACTTCCTGCTTGTTCAATATCCATTTGTCAGTCATACTCTCAAGTTTCTCATTACTTCAGAAAAAGTATTACAATAATTAGACATTCACATTCTCTATATTTTTCGTACATCTGTTTCTGTATTTTCGCTGTATGTCATACTGAAATAGGGCACTCTTGAGACTGTGCTTCTAAAATTGCATTATTGTGTTGCTTGAACTGCCAATAACTAATTTTCTCAGATGTAAAAATCTGTTTTCCTTTATCAATCTAAATATGCCTTCAGATAGATGTTTGACTGTCTTGGCATGTGTTATCCTGCCTTTAGCTCTGTTTCTGAGAAGTTTTAAAAGTCATGAAGAAATATACACTGCACATTGTCCAAAGGAATAAATCCAGTTGAAAGTCATAGTGATCAATTTTGTAATCCAGTAACACTCTTATTGTACGAAGCAGAATTTAACTATTTTTACAGTATTACTATGTTTTTTCCTATATTAAGCATTTTCCAAATCCATGTTTGTAGTTTAAGTCCTCATTCTGACAATGCCCTGGATTCAAACAAATCCTGAAATGAATTTTCAAAATAATGACATTAAAAACCAACAAAAAACTAGAAAATCCAACAGCTACTCTTATTTGCTTTCTGAATGTAGAGACTCCCAGGGTTTTTTTTGTTTCTCTCCTCAATGAGTTTCTAGGATGGTTAGAAACATTTTTTTTGTTTTTAAAAATGAAAGCTGAAATTCACAGGTATTGACATAATTCCTGGTGAATTCTGTTAATGTTTTGCTGAAGAAAAACATCAATTTTATGAAACTCACAGAGACTATAAGAAGAATGGGTAATGTGAAAGACCAATTAAAAAAACCCAAATTTAATCTGAGGAACTGCAACTTTTTTTCCAAAGGATATATATAACAACTACCAGGATCAACTGTGAGGTATCTCAGACAATATCTTGTATCAGAGGCAATCAGAATGCATTCAGAATGCCCAATTTATTAAATTGATGGAGCATGCTGAAGTGCAGATCAGATTATTTGCAATGCTGTTACAAGATTGTGAAAGGCAGGATTAATACCTGTTTTCAGCAGTATACTAAAAGGTATTTAGGAGAAATGTGGTCCAGGGAGCTTGTTAGCCATCTCTGTAAAAATGTATGTCAATACATTCTGAAATGATGTCCTTCACTGCACATAATAGTAATATCCCTAGGCCACAGCTGCAGCATGAGCTTAACTCAGAACTCAAAGCTGTACCAAATGCTCATCAACAGAGAAACATACTGCAGAGGATTTCAGTAAGCAACAATCTTAAAATGCCAGCATGCCAATCTACCTTTGAACCAGCATTCTGTGCTTGAGTCATCAAGTTATCTTGCGGAACAATACCAAAGAGGATTACAGCATCCTAGGGAATAAAAGTACATCCCTAGTTTGTGTCTATTGTCTACAAGGGTTACATGGCATCAGGTATTCCCTCAAACAGGGTTCCTTCAGCGTATGTTATGCTTCTTCACATCTACCATACTTGTCTTACATAAAAGCTGATGGCTGCCTGTTGTGTACCTCTTCTATGTCAAACCTGCTGTGCAGAGTGGATGAACTTTCCCAGTGTACGGAAGGCAGGTGAGAGGAACATCCTGGGGATTAGATCTCTCTCATCAGTGAAGGTGCCCACTCTGCCCACATAAAAGTCTTACTGATTCCTTCAGATGCAATTGCCTTCATCCCTTCCACACCAGCAGGACAAGTTTTAGCTCTTTGGTCTCATTAACCAAATCAGTGAATAACAACTAGTGCTATTGTTTTTATAACTAGGGGGACAAAATGGTAAAAGACAATAGAGGAATTTTATTTAATTATAGAAATTGTGCATCTGAATATTTTCTACAAATGAATGTGCCAAGTTGAAAGCGTGCACCTAACATTTTTTCTTACTGGTTAGCTCCTACTGTGTCTGCCTCAGCATGCGAGAGCTTATCCAGTAGATATTTAGTACTAGATCTCTTTTGCAAGCAAGTTAAATATTGACCCTAGCTTCCTTGCTTCATGCTTGTTTTGATCCTTCCAAGAAAATACTGAATATCTACCATCTTCAGGAGACCAAAATTACAACCTGAGATACTAGATCTCAGGCAGTCAATTAAATAGCAAACATACATCCTAAAATGCTGACTACCCAAGTTCCCTTGAACTAAATTCATTCAGCTAAATTTCACCTATTTTTCCCCTTCAGACATGAAAGTACCTAGAAAAACAAACACAAAAAACTTTGTCAAGGAAAGACTACCACTGAAAATATAATCTATGTTGTGTTCAAAGACGGAAAAGTATTTCAAGACCGTTTCCTCCCTCTGTCTCTCTCCCCCTGCCCCCTCACCCCAAGAAAATCAACCAGACATCATCCATTTTTTTTCAAATCTTAAGAAAAAAAAAAAACAACCTCTGTGGACACCCTCAAGTGGAGTGGGAATGGAAAAATATAAAGAGCAGAACTTTTTTTTTTTCTCTCATTACTGTGTTCAGCTAGATTATAAAACATAGAAACATAGTATTATTCAGCCTTACATACAAAAAATAAAGTATGGAACTATGCAGCTATTTCTTAGTCCACAAATTGTAAGTAGTTCAGTTCTTCAAGCATTACATTATGGTGAAGCAACAAGGTCTGGAAACTTACATTTTAGTAGATTTCTAAAGATGCCCTAAATCAAACTGGCACTGTAAATACTCAGCTTTTATACATGTAAAAGGTTTTCTTATTTACCTCTAACCTTCCAAAGTCCCATTCTTACAGAGGGTTGTCATAGCTTCTCCAACAGACCACTTAGTTCAAGTCTAACACCTCATCTAAACAGACACATTTTTGGAGGAGCCATAATGCAGTGTTGTCAATACTTCCAAGAATTTATATTTCTTTTACCACCTCAAATTCCTGTAGCTTTCTGGAAATCTCTGGGTTTTTTCCCCCAGAATTTCTAGTCCCTGTGGGTTATCCAGAAATGACTAAACGTGACTAGCACAACACAACATCTCCAAAAGCTAAGTACACAGACCCCAAGGAATATGGAGCTTTAAACATCAATTTCATTAAACCGACTTCACCTTCAGTCACAGTACTGGTACCAAGTGCTAGAATTGCCTTGAACTATGAGCCCTTGTGTGCTTTTCTGCCTGAGGCTCTAATTCTTCCCTTCAGTCTCCTCATTTCTCAGATGCTACTTTTGCAGGACATACTGGCAGCAACAGTTGAGCAACACACCACTAGAACAACTTCACCAGTTCTGCTGTGAATCCTTTCAGTCTTTGGGAGAAGTGTACTGTATACAAGTGCATCTGCCTGAAGCACATTAAAGAAATCATGGTGCTCCTAGTGCTTTATGCCAATGCTTAAGTCTTGCAGTCACCTAAGAGTCTGCACCTTCCCTTCATGTGGTGCTCTCTTAGGCAGTCTGCAGGGCATCACATCCATCACTTGACAGCAACAGAAAACAGAGCCTGCTTCGAAAGGAAGGTAAGTGTGCCCAGGTTTTCTCCTTAGTCCTGTATCTTCTTTGCACTATCCTTGGCCCACAGGACTTGAAATTATTAAGAACAATAAAAAGTTTAGAAAACTACTCACCATTGGTGAGGAGAGGTGAGCACTCACCATATTTCACCCCAACTCTGGGTTTCGTATTAGATTTTTTTAACCTTAAATTTAACCCTTCCTCTTTGCACTTGAGAGCAGGTGTTTCAAAGGAAGGACAGAGGATTAAGTAAGAAGTACGTGTGTGATGCCCCGGGCATCTGGGTGGAAATAAAAGAGCAAGCCCACTTAAGTGGAAGCATGGGCCTGTGGAAGGGGAGAAGGCACACAGTCTGCATTCTCTCCACCAGACCACTGCTGCTAACTCCGCAGGAGCCAGGCTTCTGGGGCTGTGCCTGCTGCCTTACCCTAGAGGTAGGCTCCATTCTTCAGGACAGATGAATGGTATGTGGGGCATCACCAGCACAAGGCATGCTGGGGCACCACATGGAGGGCAGCTGGCAACTGCATGAAGCTGCTCATCAAGAACCTGGAAATAAGGGGGGGAAATATAGACTAAAACAGCAAAATGCACAGAAATAAATAAGCTTCTCTTCTGTTTGCATTGGGGTGCTTAGCACACACCCACTTCTTTGGCAAGTTTATTACTGCCTCGCTGTATTAATAAACCTTTGACAGACAAAGGTTGAGCTCTCCCTTCACCCACCAAGAAATTTCAAAACTCTAAACACAATCAGATGCTCCAGGTTTGTTAGGATTATAATTAGACCCAAACCCAACACAGAAAGTGTGCCTTCAACTGTTCCTGGGGGGGAAAGTGGCAAAGTCCGAACATAGCAAAAATATTAATGTTTCCTTATTCCTTCCTAATCGCCTAGGCTGATTTAGAGAAAGCTAAATGATTCAAGAGTACTTAACAAACAGCAGTCCTCTGTGAGAGGCATGCAATGCAAGCTAAACCCTGATTTAACTCTGAAGTCAAGACTTCCTAGAGCAGGTACCCAGCATCGGGACCAAAAGCACATTATCAGGCATCCTCGTTTTCTGTGTAACCTGGGAAGCTCCTGGCCCCTTGAGAACACAGGGAACCTGCCTGAGAGGTGAAATGGGGTCACTGAATTGATCTCGATTTAAAGCCCAACTTTGGGATCCCTTCGCAGGATTATTAGGGCAGGGGGAAGGGCGGGCTGCGGCTCCGTCTGCAACGCGTACGGGCCGGGGCCAACCCCGCTCCGGAGGGCCCCGCACCGGCTCAGCCCCCCCCGTCCCTCCCCGGCGCTGCTCCAGGAAAACTCCTCGGGACATCGCGGCTCTTCCCCGGCCCCCTCCATCCCAGGCACGCCCCGGCGCAGTCCGCCCGGCCGCCCCGGGCAGGGATGCGGTCGCTTCCTTCGCCCGGCGCCCCCGGGCAGAGCCC
>VZZY01018390.1:201919-220316 GCA_013400335.1 Eurystomus gularis
GGAGCGGCGGGCAGGTATTTAAGGCCCCGGGAGGGGTAATACGCTCCTTTTCCGTGGTGCCTGTCTTTGGGGTAAGGCGGCTGCGGCCGCTCCCGCAAGGAGCTCCGGGTTCCGAACGGACGGTGTGTGAGGGCGGGGGCATGGGGCTTACTCGGGTCTTCCCTTCACATCTTGCCCTCTCGGAGCCTGGCGGTGCTCCGGGGAGTCAACACAGGGGGATAGAGCACCTTTCCCTCACAGAAACCCAGCGCGGAGCCGTTCCTCCGCCCTGCATCCTGTCGTGAGGCACAAGCGGTTCCCCTCTCCCTTCCCGTCCCCAGCCCCGCTTGCTGCTCCGGGCTGACTTCTCTCTCCGTCCGCAGCGTGCGGCGTGGGCCGCCTGCATCGCCATGGCTGCCGCCAGGCGCGGAAGAAGGCGGCAGAAAGCATCCCGAGGTACCGGCAGGGCCTTCAGATGCCCCGGAAGGCTCTTGCCGCTGGCAGGCCGCGCTCGGCTGCTCCCGGCGTGGGAGGAAGCAAAGCACAATAGGCCGAAGCGCTGGGAATCTGCAGCCGTGCCTTTAAACGCCTATAGGTAAGGGGGCATACCGACCCCCTCACCTAGCTCACCGGGGCTGGTTAGGTAAGGCTTTGGCCTTCAGAAGTGAAGGGCTTTGAATCCTGAGACTTTGTGCCACTTTAACATCTGTCAGAGGGTAGGGGTCTGTATCACCGTGAGACAAAGAAGTGTTTGTGTACGTTTGAATCCTTCTACTTTTCCTGAACAATTGGTGTTGAACTGCACAGACCTTAAATCTAATTTAGTGCAGTGGCTTTTTTTTTATAGGATGCATCAAGAAAGTTGCAACCTGCAGTGTTTAGGGTACTGAATGTTGTAGGCACCAAGTTCATATAGACATAACTTTTCAAACAAAGAAAAGTCAGTGATTGCATAGGCTTTTGGCCCAGTCTTCTAGTATGTCTGTAACAGTGACCTGTGTCTCTCTTGGCTGAGTTCTGTGTGTAATATCTTACAAGGTATATGTAAGTAGGCACAAGGTAGCAATGAATTGGCTGGTAAAGATGAGTGATAAATCCAGAACTTTACAGTTCAGGATAGTGTTGACACTAAAAACAATGTAGGCTTAATAAATTCACTTTTTTTCCAATTAGTATATTTAAAAACATGCAGAGATGTTCTATGTAGTTTAAATGGACTAATAAAAACAGATGGAACCATTGGTACATTCTGGTTTAGGTCTTGAGTTGATAATGAACACTACAAAACTTATGCATTTTTGTAGAATATGACTTTAAAAGGGTCTTATGCAACATACTAACAACTGTAGAATATGGCTCTAGGAAGGTCTGTAATTAGAGTAAATATAACTTAATACATTTTGTCTTTTTTGTGCTGTTTAGTGGTCCCACTTAGAAACTTCATGTTTGAAATATTCTAGATGTGGATGATCACACCTAAATAAGAAGCAATGCTCAGGATGTCTTAGGAATCTTCTGCTGGAAGGTAAGTGTGCTCCAGTGCAGTGATGATTGCAGATAGTTGTAAATCTTGCTTTTTGATAATTTACACATTTCAAGCAGATTGTAATAGCTCTTTTGAGTAAAATGTTACATTCAGATCATCTTGGCTAATAAGAAAAAGTTGGTGCTGTAATCAACTCCCCTTTTACGCTTTGCCCTCTTAAGTCTGGTGGTGTCTTAAGTGGCCAATACAGAGGGGTATAAAAGTTCTCTCTCAAACCCAGAGGCGAGGTTGAAACTCACCTTTGGATCATGCTGAGAGGAACATGTTATGAAACTACTGAACTACAGGGAGTTACTATGAACTTATTAATAGCTTGTAGGTAGATTTTGAGCTGTCATCTGACTATCCTGTTACCTGAGTCTTAGTTTCATGTAAATCTTTTTCAGGTTTCTCAAGGTTGTTAGTGCTTTACAAACCTATGTGATAAACGAGTGAGAAGTATTCTTTGTGAATTGATTGGTCTCCAGGTATGTAAAAATAATTATCAGATATTAGTGGATGGATTGCCTTCTATATCTAAAGAAGTTTAATTTATTCCTTACCTGAAAAAAACAACAAAAAGGGGAAACCAAGGTTAGTTTGGACTAGTGGAAATCTATGTGGTAATGATTAGAACTTTATGTAGATTTAGCCAGTCTAAATTGAAAAAAATGTGATGAAAGCTTCTGATAGTTATTAGATCAATTTATTCTAATATGGCTGGTCTTCTGGAATGGAATCCATACAAATAGTGTGAGAAGGGAAAATTCTGTCCTGTACGAATGAAGAAATTTGTTATGAGAAGTGGCTATCACAGGTTGGTGTCATATAGCGTGTTCATGTGGCTCAACCTTAGATGTGTTATCTTTTGTGTGTGTGATGCTGACTGCAAATTAAATACCTCTTCTTTTGTAGGTAGGAAACCAGCATGTGCAAGGGATTTGAACTGATACTAAACATCATCTTCTGATGTCACAAGTGACTAATCTCCAAATTCATACTAGATGGCTCCAGTTGTCACCTCTAATGTATTGTCTTGAAGATGGAATGGAGACAAGCAGTGGCTAAAACTACACATCTTCAATGATCATATTTAAACAAGAACCTTTCCATTTGTTGAAACTGGTTTCTTAAAAACTGCTGTAACTTATTTCTGTGTCTGTGTGGATTAATTTAAATAAAATGAGAATGCTACCAGTAGTTTGATCTGAAGGTTTCTTGTTCAGTTACTTCCTGTATGAAAATGGCCCTCTTAATCTTCATCTTTTATTCTGAATGTCTGTCATGGTTTTCTGGAGTGTTGTAGAATGCAAAAGCCCTTTGAGATCAACTGGCCAACTTCTAAGTTTCATTAGGCTGTATGTGTTACTCATGTTCTACAACTAGTCAAAAGATTGTCTCAGACTTTAAGGAACAAGTACATCTTTAGCAAGAATCCCCTTTCCTATTTCAAATGAAAAGGAAAATGTTGCAATATTTTGTGTAAAGAACAACCAGCGTGAAGATCCTTGAGGAGCAAGTGTCAAGGTTTGGGGTTAGGCCTTCCAGTAAGCTCTAATGGGTTCTCTGTTAACTCCCTTTCCAAAGGGGAACAGAAAGGGAGTAAGGGAGAGATACTTCTGCTTCAGGAAAGAAAAATAAAACTGCCTTAATGAAAATAATAAAATGAAATATAAATACATACAGAACCAATATTGAATCTGACCATCCCCCATGGCAATTATGTCACTGTTACCACTGATGCTGTGGAGCAGGTGCTGGGGATGTCCCAGACTGGAGTCAGAGGCAGATGGGAACTGGATTCATGAACACATGCATTGAGATTGAAGGCAGAATTAACAGAGTCTTCAGATGCTAACTATTGAAGAAGAGAAACCCACCCTTCTGATCCCTCCCAGTTTATGCTGACTGTGATGACATGGGATGGAATGCCTCACTGGTCAATTTAGGGTCACCTGTTCTGTCTGCTCCATCCTGTAGATGCTACCTCTTACTGCACCCCCAACGTGGGACACAAGATTTAGCAGTGGCCTTGGTCTGCACACCAGTCCTTGGTAGTAACTCTAAACATCGAGCATTATCACTGCTAGAAGGATACCTGTCTGCAAAAATACACCATTAACTTCAGAAAGTGCAGCCACTTAGAAGAGACTGAGCTGAAAATTAGTCACTGAACAGAATTAGTTTGGCTCTAACTCAAACCTGGACAGTGAGCAAGATCAATACTATCGAGCGATTGAAAGCTTTCATGTGCTTTTCAGTTGCTTATGTCCTAAGTAAATATTAAAAACATTTCTCAATGGTAGGTCTTAACATGATGTGATTTATGCACATCCTGCTACTAGCCAATGCTTTCTTAGAATGCGCAAGCAAGAATATAAAACACAGGAGTAGCTGCTGGTGCTCGCTGCCACCACCAAACTCTTATTATATATGCTTTGTCAGATGTAGCCTCCATCTAGACAGCTTCTGGCTCTTGTCTTTGCTTGAACATATGCTAAACAGAGAGAGTAGTGATCTATTGTATTTGTAGCCTGCTAGGCTTACCTAAGTGTTTCTTTTCCTCTGGACTTGTGTTTAAATAAAATATTACATCTGAAAGGTATGCAAAAGTAGTTTTTCTATATTAAACCTGTCTAACAACTGTCTAGTTCCTGTTATGAGAAACAATCATTCTTCTACAAGCCCTGTTAGTTGTTTTGTAGACCCCTGTCCTCTGCAGTCATGCTCAAGGGTTAAGGATTTTTCTGTTGAGTCTTGCCTTATGTGAGTGATTTCATACCTGATCCATGCTGCCCTGTGCAGCTCTTCTAAATCCTGGCTTTCTTGGGTTCAACACTGATTGATGGTATCAGCATGGATAGATTTCTAAATGTTCTCTCCCATTTTCCTTTACTAGCAAGTCTGTTTGTGTTTGACAGCTTGGGATGATGTTTTCAGTGAGCTATCTACACTTCCCAAACTTTCTGAAGGGAGTAGAGGCTTTCTAGAATTAGGGTTGAAGTTTTCCTTCCCAGATTCACTGGTCATGCAATAAATGGTGTTAAATTCCATCTGCTGCTCTGTCCATGATCTCGTCAGGATCAAGATGTTTTGGCTTATGCAGCCATAGTCAGTTTTGAGTATTCTGCTTTTTTTCACATTAACCGATGCTGAAAACGGCTTAGAAATCTTTTAACTTATGAAAACTATTTGTTTCCCTCATTTCTGAGTTAATGGCCTAAGAGAACACTAAAGGTCCCTTCTCTTTCATGGTAGTATTATGCTCTTAATGGACCATTCTGCAGACTTTTTGAAAATAGGGTTCCTTTGAGTCATGCTCTGTGCTTAGGTGCTGACTCCTTTAGAGACTTGTTTGTTTATTTTTTTTGAGGCATTACTACTCTGCAACTTCACACTCCGCGGTTAGTGATAAAAAGTACCATTAAATCCTAATTATTTGGCCCTTCTTCACAAATTTGTTCTAAAATTTTTCAGGCCGGTCCTTGTTCTTTTATCCCTAGATTTTAGAAACATGGGAAAGTAACCTCTATCAGGCAAATAATCCATTTGGCTTTTGTAATGTAGCCTTCAAATTCTCAAAGCTCCTTTCATACCTGGTCATTTCTTTGCCTTGCAAACTCTTTTGCAGACTGCCTGCTTCTGATCAATTTGAAGTGGTTTTAATATTCTTTTATCATACTGCTCCTTAAGCCTTTCTGCTGCTTCAGTATTGTACAGATTTAAACTGGGTTATTCGTTTTTGTTTTGGCATGACTTGTAGTGACTGAAGGATACAGCTTCACTGTGGAACATCTTCACAGTTTAAAAGTGCTGTCATTTTTGTGTCTTTCAATTTGCCCATGAAACTGATTAAAGCTTGTCTTCTAAGCCACATTTTATCTGTTTAGCTATACTGCACCCTTTTTAACCGGAACTTTTAAGCTGGTTTACTGCTAAGGAGAAATTTGCCTTAAATTTCAAGAAGTTCAATATAAAAAGGTTTTAGGATGTTCTGCTTGCCATTGCTGACAGCTGAAGTTTTGTTTCCTGTCAGTCTTTCTGTTGCAGAAGATAAGCTTTTTCACATTAGTGGCTTACACACTTACACTGTATCCTGGCAGTATGTTATACAAGTTTCCTGATAAAATTGCAGTGTTAGTGAAGTCGTGGTTTGCTGTAGCTATTAATGAAATACCCGCGTGCCACTAAGTGATAATATCACGTATAAAATCCAGTCTTTGCTGTTCTGTCCTTCTGAAACATCTGGTCAAAAAGGCTGATGAAGAGAGAAGGAATCCATTCTAAACATGATATACTGTTCTGGCTCCACACAGCATGAATGAATTCAGTTTACTGGTTTTAGTACATTTGGAAAGAGAGAGAGCAAGAATGAAAAAAGCGTACTTGAGACTCGGTGGTGAATATGTATCCTTTCACTTACCTTGTTCTTCAGGTAACTTGGCAATCTTAAGGCATTATTCTTTAAAAATGGGAAGAGCTTTTCAGTAGAACTGGTTTAATACAAAATCAAAGCAAAGTTTGGATTTTTAACCAAAGTAGTATCAAATTACTTCACGTGTTTATAAGGCTTATGACTTTCTACATTTTACTTTATTTGATATTGTTCAGTTGGGCAATTATTCTATGCTGAAGGCTCATTTTGAAGAAACACTGGTTGGAAGTTGAGAGTACTCTGTTCTATGACTTCTTATGAGTAGTTATAACAAGCAACCTCTTATCAATTAACTTTGACTTTTTTCTATTCCATCATCAGGCTTTTGAGAATATAAATATGTCAGTTCAGGCATCATTTGCATAATTCGTTTTATGATATATAATCTTAAAGAAGTGAATCAAAACAAAGGGATTAGTATTAGTCTGGGAATGTAAAGTAAGTCTAAATCTGGTAACTTTATCATAACTTAGCTCATTTACTCTGACTGCCACTCTGTGGGACTGTAGACTTGGGGTGTGCAGTTCACTAAGAGAGAGCTGGTTTGTATGAACGATGTCCTCTAAATTAAGTTAAAACACTGCAATTTTCCCTTTTATTACTCATTGGAAAAGTGAAGATGAACAGGGGAAAAGTAACCAGGTTTGCTGGAGAGTAGTCAGGAGCTAACGATTTGTCTTACACCATCACAGACTTGTATTCACTAGCCTTATTACAAGCTAAATGACATTAAGCCAAATTCTGTCATTTTATAAATGTTTGTATGTATGGTTTGTACAGCAGGGATTATATTGGAGTTTTGGGGGAAATAAAGATGGAGGAAAGCTATCGTATAGCTTTTAATCTGTACATTTCTGTTTATTCTGGCTATTGATTGCAAATTTAGGAATGCTGCTTTGGAATTTCGTTGACTAAATCTGCAAGAATGTTAAATTTATTCAGCAAGACTGAAAACTGTCAGACAGAAAGGGAAATATTTTCATCTGTATGTATTTATTCCATGTTCTAGGAGGCAGTTGAAAAGCATGGTATTTCCTACTTCACTTCCTTCTAGTAAGTTTTTGTAACTTTTGAGAGTCAGCAATCAAAGGAAATGCAGATAAAATGCTAAAGAATGAAATGTACTTCAGGAGTAACATGCACTAAGACGTGGACTGTTTTCTGTACACAGGGCTACATGCCTGTGTACATGTTTTGTGTTCTGCACAAGGGTCTGGCAAGATAAAAAAATGCTTATTCTTCCCTTTTTGTTGTTGTTGTTGTTGTGGGAATCACCTTGGAAGTTGGGTACTCCCCAGGAGTTTTAGTTCTGAGGAGCTGGACAATATCAGAATTTGTGTGACTTAGTACACAGATTCGTGACCTTCAGGGTTTGTAATGCTTTGTTTTTAGGAATCTAAAGTTTGGATGCAGATATTAATTCATATTGAGTTAGTTAGGTTTATGACTCTTTGTGGCCTTACATTAATAAATCATACTCGGTGATTTTCAGTGGGAAGCTTGCTGGCAATACTGAAGAAGGAATGGCTACTTGCTCTCCTAGCTATTCTTTTGATGGTTAGTTGCCTGCATCTTTCTTATTTTTCCTTGCAGTTGTATCCAAGATTCTTCAGTTCATGCAAAGAGCAAAATAGCAAGAGGGTGAGAATATAGGATGAATGCACTCGTACTTAGGAAATAATGAGGGTGCATCCCATGTAGTCTGGCTTGGATTGATGCAGGCAGAGATTTCTTACAAAATTAAAGTTTATGAGATGGAAAAGTCCCCTTTTTGTGATCATTAGATATCAGATCTATATAAAACACATATTCCTAAAAATTCCTACATTTGTTTTCGGGTGCAACTCACACTGGATTTTTCCACACATCAATAATTTTGCATATCTAAATAAAGGTAAAAGCTGCATCACCTTCACTGACATTCACTGCTGCAAAGAGGGTCTTTCCTGTTCAGTGAACTTCGATGTAAAGATCAGAGATTTCCTCCTATTCTTTGATATTTAAGTTCTACAGCTTTGACTTAATGCATGAATACTGAACACTGTAATACAGAAAACACTCATACTTTTTCAAATTATAGAAGCTGACAACAATTACTTGCCATCTTCAGATTGTATTTTATGTGTTTACTGTAAGACACAAAGTTAATTTAATTCACAACACATTCTAAGAAATGTAGTTCAACTTTAATACAATTTATTAAAATAATGAGCAGGAGCAATTGGAAATAAGCAGAGGCCTAGGAAGAGTAGTGTGCATAAAAGCAGGAGATGAAAAACTGCTGGGAGTTCCTGCTTATAGCACTGCCTGGGCTTGGAGACAGTAAGTCATGCAGATCTCTAATTTGTTTAATGTGGTAGCAGGTGAGGTCATTTTATTTCCTTCTCAGTGGTATGTTGCACACCAAAGCAGAGGTGGTATGTGGCCTATGATTCAGTGTTTTTCAGACTTTCTCCTGATAAGTGAAGGGATTACATGAAGGTAATTTGTATAAAGGAATTTAGCTTAGGTTATGTTAGTGTTCCTACCATAAAGCCTTATTACAGATGACGTACAAAGATAAAATCCCAGCTTCTGTTTGGCTTTATTGTGATCTGTGCCTTAAAAATATAAAATCGCTTCACGCAGTTTGGAAAGTAAAAGAAAATCAATAGCAGCTCTATAGAAAATAATCTCTACAAGCTACTTGAAAGGATTGCTAACTGTAATGTTCTTGGGGTTTTAGTAATGCATCCTATTAGGTTCACCACTTCGTTGTTTTTTCCTCCGAAGTATAAACATAAAATATATACAACATAGTTTATTGGTAAAGTAACTAGAAGGGAATAAAGCCAAGTAAAGCATAGAGAAGGATGCAGTCTGTTTCCAGAAATAATGTGTTCTCTCCCACATGCCCAGACTCAAGATACTGATTTCAGGTCTAGTATAGCACAAGCTTTTTACAGTTGCTGGTATATTGTGACTTTTTTTTTTCCATATATCCATGGGTTTCCTTAAAACCTCTATTTTAGACCTTGCTGCTGCTGTTTCCATTTGCAGATAGGTTATGGCCTCTGTGTCCTCTGTTGTGTGGCATAAAAGAAGAAAAAACAAACAAACAAAGAAAAAAGTATAAAATAATAATAAAAAAATCTCTTCTGCTGCTCTACACAAAATCTGGGATTTTCATCTAGACACATTCCTGCTATCAAGAAAAGCTGAAACTCTATTATGTGTTTTTATAGTAACAATAGTGTGAAAATTATTAAAAAGGAACCCCAAGAACAGTAAGATGATATTAAGTTGCAGATTCAAGTCATTGCTGCTTCTTACACTGCAGAATGAGTATGATTATTGGAACTGCAAATCAGCTGCATCCTTTCAGTTGTCCACTACTCCTTGTTTGTATATTGTTGATGGCAGGACATAAAAAATTTTTGGCCCTATGCAAAAAGATGCTGCCGGGTCATTATTTTAATACAATTTTGTTGTAGGGAGAGCACCCCAGGTTTGGGTACCTTAACTGTAGGTAATGTCTTCTTCATAGCGTTGCAGATGTAATAGCAATGCGGTCTGATTCTCACCTATGTCATTTGAAGGCTGAGAAGACTCACTGATCTGAACTATCTGCCCTCTTGGTCTGAGCTGGGAAATGATGGTTCCAACTGCTGTGGCTCCTCTCCAGCACTGTTTTACCACTTGTGTTAGTTAAAGGAAAGTAATTATACAAATAAGTAACACGATGACTTTTTTTACTGCTACTGGGATGCTGTACCTCTGGTTTTTCTTCCAAACTTCTTGTTGCTGTATCTGTTTTGATTTACCATAAGTACTTCATCTCTTCTCACCTGACTTGATACAAAACCTTGCAGTGTGTCATAGAATCATAGTATCATTTCGGTTGGAAGAGACCTTTGATATGATCAAATCCAACCGTTAACTCAGCACTGCCAGGTCACCACTAAACCATGTCCCTAAGCACCATACATATATGTCTTTTAAATGCCTCCAGGGATGATGACTCCACCACTTCCCTGGGCAGCCTGTTCCAATGCTTTACAACCCCTTCTGTGAATAAATTTTTCCTAATGTCCAACCTAAAACTCCCCTGATACATCTTGAGGCCATTTCCTCTTGTCCTATTGCTTGTTACCTGGGAGAACAGACCAACACCCACATTGCTACAATGTCCTTTCAGGTAGTTGTAGAGAGTGCAAAGGTCTCCTTTCAGCCTATTTTTCTACAGGATAATCCACCCCTGTTGCCTCAGCTGGTCCTCGTAAGACCTGTGCTCCAGACACTTCACCATCTTTGTTGCCCTTCTTTGGACATGCTCCAGTACCTCAATGTCTTTCTTGTAGTGAGGGGCCCACAACTGAACCCTATATTCAGGGTGCAGCCTCACCAGGGCCAAGTACAGGGGGACAATAACTTCCCTAGTCCTGCTGGCCATGCTATTTCTAATACAAACTAGGCAATTTACTGTGAGTTAAAGCAGGAGGAAAACATCAAGGTACTTCTATAGGTTGGTCCTATTAAGCTCTACACCAAGTTTCCCAGATTGCCACGTTCCTTTCAGGCTCCTCAGGCTGCAACTTTCCTCTGCAATAGCCATGATTTTCACTTCTTGTGGAGCTTCCTCCCTTCAACCTATTTATCAACAATCAATAGATTTACTATTCTGTTCAAGTTTTGTTGTTTCTGTTTCTCAGAAATGCTAAACAAAAAAAATCTTAAACTGACAGAATATGGAGAAGCCACTGCTTTTAATAAATGCTATGTGATATGTGTGTGTGATTTGAAAGAATTACAAAATTAGATATGCTAAACAAAACCACAAATTTAAGACATGGAAAAATACTGGCTCTGCCTTGTAGCTATTGTGTAACTGATTAATACTTTCAGTTACAGACAGTACTAAGCTGATACTTAAAAATCACCAAAATTTCAATTTTTCTTTCTTGCCTGCCTCAGGCAGCATAGTTTAGTGGTGAGCAGGAAGAGAAAAATTACTACTATTGTCATACTTCTATAATGAAGTTAGCACCACCTGGCTTATGCAGTATATACTTTGTAGTTCACAGTTTTTATAAACTCTTTCTTTGAGCTACTTGCTCACTTTTTTTTGGAAATTGCTACAAAAAAGAAATTGTGCCAAGAATTCATCATAAAGCATTGAGAACTTGAGTATCTGTATTTATGCATTAGAGAGGAGCTGATGGTTTTCCTTTTTGACTAGAATTATGACTGTTAAATGAATGCAGTTGGACGGTTGAATTCAGCTGTTGGATGGGTGCTCTCTCTACATATTTAGATATAGAGTTTGGATATGAAATAAAAGGTAAAGAAAAATAGTGAATATATGACATACACTATTAAATATCCCAAGTATTTAAAACCACTTCACAATACTATGAGTTAAAGTACTGCTGTCGCTTTGGGAGCTGTAAGCAGATACAGCATTTGTTATGTAGTTAGTAACAGCTCCCATGTAACCTTTGGACAGAACTTGATTTATAAGGAAGAAAATATGGATAGGGTACTACCATTGTTTAATGACTTTTTTTTTAGAAAATCGTTGAATTTTTTATTAAGTGGAGATGTCATTCCATGTAAACTGTGGCATGTTCTCTCAGCTCTCTCTGGCTTGAGACCTACCAATTAGAATTTGAAGAAATTTCTTGAAACTAGGTAGCTTTAAAATTTCCAAAAATTAAAGTATGCAAACTTAGTTGGAGGTCACTAGAACCTGTAAATCAGTATGGTGGATGACAAGCATGCCTGCACAAATGTAGGATAGGCCGTCAGACAGTTTCACTGAAATTCAATGAAACTGTGCTTGTTTACTTCAGCAGAAATTCAGGCCCTCCACTCCTCTCTACAAACTTTAGTTATCTTTCTGAGGTTGCTATTCATAACCTAATGTCTAAACTTATTTGAGGTCATGTTTTCAGTCTTCCCTCATTCTTATACCAGGAGCTCACCTCACCATTCCGGCTCTCTGCTCCGCTGTGCTGCCCAGTCTGAAGGTTTGGAATTATATAAAGTTGGGTTATTTATACCACTTCTCACAATCCTCATGCGGTTAACTTGAACGCATCTTTGATCTTGTTCAGCAGGGTATCACTAGTTTCTAGTTTGACTCATGCAGTTTCTCATGCATTACCTTTGGTTTTCACTTTAAGAATAATAATATTTATTCTTCCATGTAAGTGATCTGTCCTTCCATTCTGGCTTCTGTGGTTTAATTGTGAATTATTCCCATTTCAGCAGTTTTTGTTTTTATTCAGTGTAATTGTATTATTACTGAGTCTGCCTTAATAATGTTATTTCATAACTTTTTGTGTATGTTTGTGTGAGCATAGAGAGAAAAAGTGCCTTGCAATTTGTAATCAGAATCTTTAAAGTAGTTATGGACTGTGACTTAAGTGCCTTTGTTTTTATTCTGTTGGACTTTTACATAGTTTATATATGGTTTTATTGAGATTTGAGTACAAATCTCTGCTGGAGAGAGTCTTGCATAAAATTCAGTAGTGTAAAATGCTGTTGCTATTTTCTTGTTGAAAAATAAATTAGAGGTGAATATTTAATATATTGACAGGGTGGTGGAGATTAATTGTTTTTCCTTCCAAGAAAATTATTTTCAGTTGTCAGATTTCAAAGCTCCAAGTAAGAATATCATATGGATCATCTGTTTGCTTTTATTCCCAGCTGCCTTTCAGATCCATTCTGGCAGAATTTTTCATGGTAGATTCTATAAATTGCATGCTTTGAAGTAATTCAAAATAAAGATTTTTAGGGTAGGGTTTTTCAGAAGTGTTCAGAACCAGATTCTTTCCAGTCTTTCTGAAATTAGAGTTCTACTGTTGATGTCAATAGAGCAAAATTTGGCCAGTGCTGAATAGTTTAAAAATCCCAGTGCTGGTTGCTGAAATAAAAATCATTGGTATTCCTTAATCCCTTCAAGTGGCAGGGCATGTTTGGTTCAGCCAAGTAGCTTGGATTGGCCACATTGAAATTGTTGATAAGGTAATTCCATACTTCTATCATGAAGCCAAGAGGAAAAAATAATTTATTAGCCTGTAGGCACTGAAGGAAATATAAAACACACAGATATAGTTGTAGACTGTCTTTCAAGAAGGCTTTCTTCATGTCCTATGTATCATCAAATACATCACACAATATAAGCTGTCTTGCAAATATGAACTATTTTAGTAGGCAGCAGCTTGATTTGAGGAAATAGTTTTTGTTACTCACAATGCAGTTCTTCTAAGCACCTGAGCTAGTCCTACCTAATACTTAACTCCCTGCTTGAATTTTGTTTCCTAAAATACACCTCTAGAGGTAGAGTCACTATTTACAGTACATACCCATCGTCTGTAACACAGTGCAGGGCCAACTTGTAAATCAAAACAATCACTGAGGTGAAGAGTTTTAGGAAAAGATGAGTTCTATATGCAGAATAGTATGGAGGACTTGATCTAGAATACATGAACAGTCTCAGTTTGTTGTGTGCATGCTTTAGTGCCATTGTGGTAGCATCACTAGGGTAAAAGAAAATCCTATTTAAACAATATGTAATTACTTGTAATCAAAAACTACATAGAACTTCGAGTTAAAATAATGAAACAAATCTACTTAGGAAACGATAGCTGGAGGAAGCACCGTGAGATGACTAAAAAAGAGTTTATAACCATCACATACAGAGGTGTTGCAATTCCAATGCTAGTTTGAAACTGGAAAGCTACTGAAAATTTGATTTAAGGTTTTTGGCATAGACTAAAGAAAAGTGTAGATATAGTTGTGTGGATGCTTCAGAAGAATAAAAACAGAAAGGGAAGATGCAGTGCTTTGTGTTTCACATGCGGTATGGGAACTTTGAGAGCTGGGTTTGCTTGCTCTAGTTTGGAATAGTTAATAAACACCATTAAGCGAATGCCACCGATTTTGAGAAGTCCGTATCTTCAGTTCCCTAAAAGCATTAACTGAAGGAAAAGAAAATTAAAACCCGCACTGAAGAGATGCTAAATATTGTTCATGACCACATAAGCTCAGTAGTCTGTTTGAGCAACAAAGTATTAATCTATGATGAATTACAAAATCAAGATTCACATGAGAATTAGTTGGTGATCAAAACTTATCTATAGCTGACATAAAATTGGCAAGAACAGAACAAAACATAGAACAAAATGTAGACATTTTGTAAAACTCAGTATGTCTTGTCTGTGTTGAAGCTAAACTAGTCTTTCTTCTTGTTTAATAGTTTACATATCAAAACCAGAAGCATTTCACACGCTTCTCATATTTCTGATCTATAACTTAGCAAGAGGTGGGATATTCAATACAAGTCATTGGTTATCAGTGTCTGTAGACTGATAGTTTAGGAGTCTGAAATATAATTTGTTCACAATCATAATCTATTAAAAAGATGTCTAAAACACAAGCCATGTGATTAGGCATATTGTATAACAACTCGGTAATGTTGGTCTAAAAGCTCACTTGACCTTTTGATTTTGGATTATTTTTCCTCCCCATCTTCTTTGCAGGCAGCTTGTCCAGAAAATGAATTGTTCATTTAGTTAACTGCTGTTAATTCAGCTGAGAAAAACAAGGGTAATATCACCTCTGCTTGTTAGAAAAGCAGTGCTCAAATTCAGCAAGAACATCTGTAAGTTTTCAAATGCAATGGGTTGTGCTGCCTGTGTGGTTTCTGTCCCTGTCTAAGTAGCAACAGAATGGGCTGAGATGACAGAGGGTGGCTTTTTGCTCCTTCCTCAGCTGTAGCTCTGCTGAATGCAATGCTGAGGGCTTTACCTCATTGTCTTGCTGCTTTTGATCCCAAGCTGGTTGGAGCAGGTCTGCTTACATAAACATGCATAAAGAAACTATCTGTACCAGGGATGGATGGGTACCCAAGATGAATCAGAACAAAGAGAGAAGACCCATGAGGAATGTAGGTTCCAGTAGGCCCACCTTCTGTGGGCATTATGTCTTCAGGACAGAGTCAGGGAGCAGGGAAGGAGGTAATGGAAATGGATGGGACCTCATTATAATTTGCATGCCTGTGAAGGCATGCTCTCAGACATTTGTGGGGCAAGAGAAGGAAGGGTACAGTTCCCTCACACAGGGCTTCATTTTCTGTTCTTTCCCTGGAACTGCAAATCTTCAAATGAGCCTGAAGGGATATGATCAGTGCACTGTAAAAAAGTCCACTGTAATTTATATTGTACTAATTCTTGTTGTGGTAGTAGAGAGGAACATGGTAAACAAGTTATAAGCAACACCACAAAAGTGTACTTAGGCTTCTTGCAGTATGAGAACCTGCTTAAGCCTGACTCTGTGAGGCATTTTGTGCCATGGAGTCTGAATATATCCGAAGGGACCAGGTTCTCTGTAGTGTTGGGCATTGGCAGCAATGCAGGATATATAGCATCAAATATTTTATAACAATAATAATTTTGATCTTCTGCAACTGTTTTTTAAATAGTCGGAATTTTGTGTAAAGCAATAGGAGCAAATATGTCTCCTTATAATCATACTTCCATAAATAATTGATTTTACCGTATTGAGAAAATGAGTTCCTTCTTGTGTTATACATTACTTCATCGTACCTGCTGTACAACAGCCAAACGCCTTGGCTGCCCAAGGCCAAAAGTGCTATTTGGTCTATAGATGTACTTGCGCTCTATTTGTTCAGCCTAATTTTTAGATTATTGGTGTACAGTGACAGAGCTGCTTTTCACCAAGTGATAGCTTATAGCAGGTTTACCCTGATCACAGCAACATGAAAGAAGTTTCCATAAGTCCCAGAAATTATAACATTTTAGTGAAGTGAAATATATAAGTTTTTGAAACCTAATGAATTGTAACAAAAACACTTTTTGTCTTATGAAGGAAATGTGTGTAACAAATCCAGGATATTTTGTATAAAGCAGAGACCTTGCCTTGTTCAACTTGCAACACTTAAATCATAGGCTGTCTTGAAAGGAAAAAAAGTTAAAACAGAATGAGTGGCAAAAGCAAAAGCATTTAATTGTGTGATCAACAAAGGGTGAAAAATTACTCTAAATTAATATAGCATTTAAAAAAAAACCCTTGGCTTCATTTTTTCAGCTTTGAAAATCTCAAACTTAGACACATCAAGGGAACAAAGGAAAAAAATTATCCAAAGAGTTGCACCAAGGTTTCCATGAGTATGTGTAGGATCCAATCCCACCATTAAAAACAACCAAGGGTTAATTATCAGCACTGGAGTAATGTGGAGTTGGTTAGATGGGAGTGGATAAAAGACTAGTGACTTTCTCCTTTTTGCCTTTATTTTGTAACTCAAAAACCTGCCTGATAGCTGAGACATCTGCTAAATAGTTGCTAGTAATAACCATATCAATCTCATTTTAGAATTACTGCAGATTTATGCCAGAGCCTGATGATTATTTCATTATGGAGACAGGCAGCCCATGCATTGTTTTGTACTCATCTAATCTCTCAGCATACTGTGAAAAAGCATACAGGTATGTTTTTGTTCTCAAAATAATATTTTAAAAGTTCTTGAAATAATTAAGCTGTAATCTTTCACCATCGATATTCAAGACTGTCTTGCTGTACCCTCTTACTTGTTCTTTTCTACATATACAACATTTACCAAGTACATGAAAAGAACATCACTGAGCTTTCCTTCTTGTTCCAGCATAAGAGCAGGGAACTTACTGCCACCATACTGTAACACTGAAGATGATTTTCAGCTAATATTGAAACACTGAGAGACCCAAATAATTACATGTAAAGTATAAAAAAATCACACCTTCAAGGCCTTTTCATACTGGAAAATAGGTCAATTTGTGCTACTTTTAAGGATACTTGTGACCTTTCTGATAACTATCTTATTGGCTTGGTGATATTCAAATTACAATTATTTTTTTAAAATAGCACCTGGGGTACATCTGCTATTAGAACACGTAGTAAGAAAAATCTTACTGAATGCTTAATTGAATGAAACATGTCTGGTCTGCATTTATGTTCCTGCTGATTGATTTTTCTGGCTTAGCTGCTCTGCTGGCTGCATACAAATTCAGGGTACCAGGGACCCCTTTCGAGAAGCATACCAATTCAGTTAAGCTGCCTGAACTTCCCGTGCCTTTTCCGCGTTCCTAATTTAAATTGGCAGTGTTTGTGAAAGGTATCACATTGTCAGCGCTAGAGAAAAGAACTGTTCCTTTTGTTCCCAGAATGAGTACAGTGTGAGCTTTCTCACCTGGCAGCACAGGATGACTGGGATGAAGAGGAGGGAAAAATTCTCATCCTTCCTCTAAAGCAAGAGCCACAATGGATGACTAATTTTATAACTTGGCACTAGACTTAACAGAGGACTTGCTACTGAATCCTATGGATACCAGCTTATGCTGGTAATCTCTCAATTTTTTTTACTGGGGGGACAGTGCACAGTAACAAGACCCCTTCAGAGCAAAGATCAGTACGTAGTTTTCACCTTGCTTGATTATATGTAAATAATTTTTGACTCTGTGCTCCCTACAGGAGGTAGTAACACCACACCTATCTTCCTGTACTCATGTGTCTTTTTATGAACCAAACAATCTAATTTATATATTTCTTAAAAATATGTGAAGTAGTATATCCCACAGTAAGTATGGTGTACCTTATGCAGTTGTTAAAGAGCAATTCATTAATACTTGAATCATCTTCACATTAATAACATAATCAAGATCAAAATGGCCAAACAAGTATGTTCTGAAGTTCTTGCTGTTAGAGCAAAGAAATTCTATAAATCTATTATCAAGGTTTCTTTGTCTTACTTGCCTAGAAATATTTCAGTCCTACAAATCATCACATAACAAAACCTTGCCATTCAACAAAATGCCTTATTCTGTGAGTGAAAAAATCCTAAACCCTATTTCTGCTTCTGATATGCCAACTAGAAAAAGCTCTGTCCCAAAAGTGCCCAAACAGCTAGGTGGCCGTAGTGCCCAGGAAGCATGTGAAGTGTGGGTGTTTGGTTGCCAGCATGATGGTTGCAGCACACTGGGTGAGCTGTTCCATCAAGGGTCTGGAAAGCTTCTGTCTGTAGTACTGTCGCAGTCTGGCACGGCAACAGCCGTCTGTGACCCACCTCCTCGAGGGGGACCGAGGGCAAAACGAAAATACTTCCCTACCATGCTTGCAGGCAGTTGCCAAGACCAGCAAGTATTCAACAAGTTTATTACCAAACACACTCAAACAAAACCATGCCTATACTACAGAAACGCTGCAGTACCAGGAGAAACCACGCCCACCCACTCACTCCCCCCTTCCCCCTTCCGGTCCTGGTGGTCCTGAAGAGGATTAGAAATAATGGAGGAAATAGGGCAGGATAAAGAGCCCGATTATATAAAAAATAGAACTTGTATGTGTGGGCGGTGTGGGGTGTGTGTGTGAGTCACACTCCTTTACCCTTTCGGTGCTCCTTGTCCACGGCAAGTAGCCCC